>JAVJIF010016270.1:0-109183 GCA_038442645.1 Agave tequilana
ATTGGTTCTAGATTATTAGCCTTAAACACATAACTAACTTTTAGAAAGTATGTCCAATCCATACATATTAGTCTGCACTCAGTTCACCAAGGATATTACTTATTTTATTTTTGAAATGAAATATCAGAAGATTGCATCATAAGAGTAAGTTTCTATTCCAGAATATAATCATTTAATTTCAGCTTAATTTTTGTAACCATCAATTGTTTTGCCTCTCTCATTTGCTTCTATAGCATGCACCTAGAGGTTGAATCTAATAAGTATATCCTTTCAGATTCATGAGACAATAACATACATACATTTGGATCGATGTATGCATGTTTAGTTCTAAAAATACATGCAGAAATATCTATAAGAAAGAAAGAGAGAAAATGGATAGATATCATAAAACAATCAAAGATAACTTGTAAAAGATCCCTCACTAGCCAACAAGTTACATTTTCTATAAGGGGCTGTTTGGATTCGAGGAAGTGGGCGGAAGTGAGAAAGTAGGAAGTGTCATTTCTCATTTCCGTTGTCCATCCAAACACCGGAATAGGAAAATGAAAAAAAAAACCCTTTTCCTTTTCTCCTTTCCCTTTTACACAACCATTTCCCATCCCATTCCAAGGTGCTACAGTTAATTTTGTGATCATGTAAATCTCATTTAACAAGTTATAGCTCAAAATAGTTAATTTTGTGGTCAGGTAAATCTTACGTTGCATTTTAATTTACAATCCAAATTTTTTTCATATTAATTTTTATTTTAATATTATTTTACGGTCACTTTGTGGTCAACCTTTCCACTTCCACTTCCACATTACCAACCAAACACCGAAAAAGACATTACACTTTTCCTTTGCACTTCCCAACTGCCATCCAAACACCGGAAAAGAAACACAAATTCTCTCTTTTTTCAAAAGGAAAAGAATCCTACTTCCTCACTTCCACCCACTTTCAGGCATCAAAACAGCCCCTAAATCAAGCTATAAGAATGAAAATATAACCAACGTGAAAATGCCTTGTGAACATTTGCATCCAAACTATAACTATTCTTAGAAGACAACTTTGTGGTCAACCTTTCCACTTCCACTTCCACATTACCAACCAAACACCGAAAAGACATTACACTTTCCATTTGCACTTCCCAACTGCCATCCAAAACCGGAAAAGAAACACAAATTCTCTCTTTTTTCAAAAGGAAAAGAATCCTACTTCCTCACTTCCACCCACTTTCAGGCATCAAAACAGCCCCTAAATCATGCTATAAGAATGAAAATATAACCAACGTGAAAATGCCTTGTAAACATTTGCATCCAAACTATAACTATTCTTAGAAGACAACTTTTACCCAAATCTTAAGCTAGCTAACAGTTGTACATCAAGCAAACTTAACGCTCCACATGTTTTAAGCCTTTGGTTCCGTCTTTGGCCTTCACTAAAAAACCTCCATCCTCGAAAGGCAGAATAAACGGGGGGGAATAGACCTATTTTAAATTTTCAATTATGAGGTTAGTATCCAGAACCAGGTTGGCTAATACCACATCTGATAACCACATCACCAAAAGCTTAAGCTCATGTTTGTAGGCTAGAATAATAGATATCGAACAAGCTGAACATTTAACAATTTGACAGATAACCACTTTATGCAAAAGCTTAAGCTTATGGGTTGTAGGCTAATGATGTATTTCAAGCAAAAATCAATGCTTGATACTTCCCCTAAAGTGGGCTTTCAGGCACATGGAAAGGCCACCAGCGCAAACGTGGCCCACTTGAAAAGGCAAAGTAAATGAGAGCTAAATAAACATGTTTTAGATTGCAACTAATAAGGTCTGAATGCAGAAATTCTTGGGGTTCTCTGATACAAGGTTAGATAAGCACTATACCCAAGAACTAAAGGGTTGTCATCTAAAAACGTATATCAAGCAAACATAAAAGTTAACAACTGCAAAATGGATTTTAAGATAAGACCCCATAAGTAACTTTGTTAGGTCAGATGTAGCGAGGATTCAGGAACCAGTAAAGGTCAGTCTTTAATTTTACTTGTAGAATTACTATTTAACCTTATATTTTACCCAAAAGAATTAAGAATATTCCTTTCAATGATCTAGAGGAATCAACAACCTAAATGAATATCAATAAGAGCCAGTGACTGATATATCACGTACCAGCATTACGTAAGCCAGACAAATAATGAGAAGAAAGGTATCGTAACTAATCCAGAGTTCAAACAAATAGCTATATACACCAGCCCCACTATGACTACACTTTGTTTCAAGACTAACATAACTGTCTTACCTGAATATTCCAGCCATAAGTGAGAGATGCACCACATAAAATCTTTGCAGCAACTGACTTTTCTTCTTCAGATCCATTTAATGCGATGTGGTATAATTTTTCAAGTTCCTTGATACTAATGCCACGAAACAAATAAAAATCCAAATAAACCATTTCAAACAGCAAACTATTAACATCTAAAACTGAATCTTGCACTGCAATATAAATACTTGTGAAAATGAGAAAAATAAAAGGAATACCCTGGAGCAGGTGTTGCCATTAGAGCATTTATAAGGGAACCGGTCAGCTGAGATCCCTCATGAACATTGACCAAGAAGAATCTTGAACTAACACGGAGTCTTTCGACGATGCAGATGGAACAACGTAGTTAGGCCAAAAGTATGCTGATGTGTCAATCAGTTTCCTTGCGATGCAGACTTCAACTATGAGATGCAGTAGGTTCCCAACTGCAAAAGCAATATTGGTAACCCAAAAAAGAATTAATGGTTTTAATGTACTCATTTAGTATACAAGAAAATTACCTAACAATTATGCATGCTTATAAAGCAGGACTTAGGAAATGCAAGCGCTGTTGTAAATTATTTATCAACATATCAAACAATGGTTCCACTTTACATGTTCTCTTCATGAATCTCTGGCACACTAAAGAGGAAGCATATGTGCGTTATAATAATGTTAAGGCAATCAAGTTACATGCCATCTAAAAGGTAAGATTTATGCACATTTGATCTCGCTGCTTGCTAATTACAGGCTTCCTGCCCAGATAGCAGAAACAACAAGGCATACACACAACAATAATACATGGCAATCAGTAGATGTAAAAATATAAGATGCAGTTAGACATAAATTGACGAAAATAATTAATTGACTTTGGTAAATTTTCACGGATTTGACAGTGATCTCTTTTAATAGATGGAAGTTTTGTGCGCAAATGTAAAGAGCAGCGCATGCCAACGAGCAGTTAGGACATTGAATCGGAAGCATATATGAAATATAATAAAGGAAAGGCAATACTTAAAAGATAGTCCTTCTTTTCTTTCTTTTGTCTCCCCCCACAACCCCCCCCCCCCCCCACCCACCCAACCACCACCACCACCCAAAAAAAAAAAAAAACTTTTCGCGCGGGGGTTTGGGGGGGGGGGGGGGGGGGTGGGGGGGGGGGGCCTAAGGGCACAACAACCCTAGGTCTAGCCAAATGATGAAGTTGGGTTTGAATGCCTAACCTCTGATACTCCAAGAGATCACTAATCTAAATGTCAGTCTAGTCATATATCTTTTTTTTTTGTGCAATATCCTAACTTGCACTATTATCTCATGTCCAATTTATCATGGATCCGCAGGGCACATATACCGCACATACACAACAATGCAGCAAATTATAGAAGTATAAGATGAAGACAGAAGTACAAAAGTAATGTCTATTTGGAAAAAAGTTACAAATATTAATTATTGGTACATCTGCCTACTGTCTCTTTAGGTAGATAAGAATCCTTGTGCACAATGATCATTTAGTCCCCCAAATAAAAGGGGGGAAATATTATAAAGGGACCCTAAAGCAGGTCCAAAATACATCAAAGCACAGTGCAGCACATTTTAGCCATCCCAATTGGTCACAACTTAAAATATGTAAAGCCCAAATTTGACCCGACATAATACTACAGACCAACCCGCCTAAGCAAGCATGCCAACTGCTCAGACAACATGATCAAATCATGTCAAGCTCTTTTTTGCTTCTTTGTCTTACTTCGGACAGTTAAAGGTGCGTTGAAGATGTGATCTCATCATGGATCGCATCTGATTCGAAAGAGTTTTGCATGATGGCTCAAATGAAGGCCAATGCCACCAAGCTTCCGCCCTAGAAGTATTTCCACATTTCCAAATTTAAGACAACCAACACAATCCCTGATATATCACTGGCATAAAATCATCAATAAGTGTTGATATAAGTATCCAGTATCCCTTGCAACTGAGTGAGTTTTCTTCACACAAGAAATTATAGAAAAGATGGGGGGAAAATCTCACTCAAGACACAACCTCCACAGTCTATTGCAGAGAATAGAGGAATCAAGGCAAGAGACATGCCTTATACCTATTCCTTAGACGAAGTTGCTAGAATAGAGACGAGGACCTTCATAGCAAAGCAATGTAAAGGATTTGGACTAGGAGTCACAACCTCCTTTCTTGAAGGAATCCACCAAAACGAGAAAATATGAGCCCACCTAGAAGCAAATAAATTAATACAAAAAGGCTTCTCGCATATGTAATATCTTAGACACTAGACATACTCTTAAATAATATGAAAGCATCATAATTATACTAAAACTGAAACAATTTGTATATATAATTAGGCTACAAACTAATATCTTATGTTTCCGGAAAAGTTAGTGAGTGAGATCAATTAGTTTCATCTCTTATCTCTCATTTATATATAATATAGACTTTTACATAAAAACACCCTTCACATCCTTATATTTCCTAACCTCCTCCTCAAGCTAAAGCATTACACATTCATGCCCAGCTTGTCACAAATGAACCAAACTTGTGATCCTCCAAAGGGTTTTTGTCAACAAATCTACTACTGATTAGCAGAGGAAACATATCGAGTCACAATAATCTTGTCCTCCATCACTTTTCACAAACAAGAACAATCACTTGGATATGCTCTGTGCGATCATGAAAACAGGATTCTTTGCAATGTTAATAATTGCCTTGTTATCACAGTATAGTCTCATTCGATGAAGGGAGAAGATGAAGTTCAACACATGTAGCATCTGTCATCGCTAGATATTCAGACTCTGTACCGAACCTAAAAACCACGGCTTGTTTCTTGCTCTTCCATACCACGAGATTTCTTCCAACAAATACACAATAGCCGTTAGTGAACCTTCCATCAATTGGTGATCCTGCTCAATCTACATCCGGAAAATCAGCTACACATCCATAACCGCAATCTGAATATAAGTCTTTTTCCTAGGGCGCGCTAAAGTATCGAAGCACTCGAATAACCAACATTCCAATGACTCGTCCACGGAGTGGATAAGAACTGAATCACCACACTAATCGCATATCCAATACGTAGTGAAGTCACGTGAGGTAGTTCAGCTTTCCCATAAGCCTCTTGTATCACCCTAGATTATCTAGAAGCTCCCCTCGGTAAGGGTTTGGACTCCGATCTATTAGAGAATCCACTCGCATACACACCCTAACATACTGCCTTCTGAAAGCATGCACATCACATACATTCGCTGAAAGAGAAAGATCCCTTTCTTGGATCTCGCCACCTCAATACCCACGAAATAACCACCTGCCTACATCCTTTGTTTGAAATCTCTTTTATTTTAAGAAGGCGAGGTGATCCCGAGGCTCAGAAAAAAACAATTAATGATCATAGTCATTCGCCAAATGACAAGATTTAATATGTCAAATAGAGATGACAAAGTTAATTCCCACTTTAAAATCATTTAAGCCAAATTTTAAACATTGCTTCTCTAGAGAAGTTTATAGAATTTAAAGATTAAACTTTTCTATTATATCTATGACTGTTGACTCAAGGGTTTAGGCCAATAGTGGTCAAGTTACATTGCCAAACATGCGGTGCAAATTTCTTGAAGAAAATGAGTTAGTATTGATCCAAAGAGTACTTATTATCATTTATTCTCTTCCACTCTCTCGCTAGGAATAAGATTCTCTTTGGCCTTTTGGCGTTCACTGTCCCTTACACAGACGAACATGATTCACTATACCAATACTTACTCTCTCATTTATTCATCCGAAGTCTTTGCTAGTCTAAGGGAATTTGAAGCCTTGCTCCTTGACTGCATGAGCTAAATTGCATGATCAGGAAGTATTCAAAGTAGCAACGATTTTAATATTGCTCTTGGGGCTTATACCGTAAAGGTGTTTTACCCTATAGGTCTCGTCAGCTGCTGAATTTACACGTCTACCTACCTGCCAACTGATCATCAAGGTTCGACGGGAGGACCTCACTTCTTAGTTTCCTAGGCAATAAATTTGACACCAAGTCATGGGTTGATAGTTGTTCAATACTTTTGGGCAGATTTATCAACTTTTGTATGTTGCTTCGTCGTCAAACCCATTGGTGAGGAAAAGGCTTAGATAATGAAGATGGTGATGAGGATTTCATATTCCCTCTTCCCTTCAAACAAAACTCTCCACTATGAATGCTTCCTATGATTGTTTGTCATAGCAAAGTTATCAAATTATGCGAGAAAAAAGCTCAACTGGAATCGTCAATACATGACCCTATTAAGTACAACTCCTCTTCATCAAGTTGGCAAGTTTAAGAAAGATTTAAACATCAAACCTAAAATAATGAAATGTGATTCCCTTTGGCTCTTTGGTTTATAATATGCCTAAATGATTGATGCAATTCCAAACGTTATCTGTTTGTCAGGTTTTTCATTATCTAGTGCGATTATGGAGGACCACCACCTTGGTTGCATGAGCTTAAACTGCGCAATCAAGCAATAACGAAAGTTTTCCATGCCCACCAGATGGCAATTGAGGTTTAATGGCGCCCTCTCTTGCTTATACTTGGCTCCCTCAAGACTTGGCACTAAATCTTGGGGGATTAGAATCCAGTTGACACCTAACTGCAAGAATGACCAAATTCTTTCAGTGCAGTGCCTTCAATTAAGGGCGTGCTTGTTTCTCGTAATTGGCTTGTAGTGATAAAATGCAATTACACAAAATCACTAATGGTGTTTGTTTAGGGTCGTAAGTCATAAAATGCATTTGCAGCCCGCTTACAACCTAATCAGTTAATTTTGTCTCCCACTTGCAGTACACTTGCAACATAAACCATTAATTTTGTGGTCATGCAAATCTGTATTGCAGATAGATAATTGTAATTAGTAATATATTTTCATTATTAGATAATCTATTAATTTATGAGAATTTTTTAATTATTAGATTTAATTTTATTATTAAATTAAAGTTTTTTTATTAATTATTCCAATAATTTTTATTACTAGATTGTAATTTTTATTATTGCAATATTATATATAAATATTATTAAATTATTTTTTAATTTTGGAATCTAATATTTTTAATTATTGAATTTAATAATATTTAATATTAATATTGCAATAATAAAAATTTTAATAATTAATATTAGATTACTGTTAATATTTTAATAATCTAATAGTTTTTGTTATTTTTAATATTAATATTTTAGTATTTTTAAAATTTAATATTTTTATTTTTAATATTTACTATTTTATTATTTATTATAAATATTTAATATTTTTAATATTTACATTTTTAATATTTTATTATTATTTTACTCTTTTTAATAGTTAATATGTTTAAATCACTAACGTTAGTTTTATGATCAACTTTTTCACTTACAACTTACACAGTACCAACCAAACACTGTAAAACACAATATATTTTTTCACTTGTAATTTCACTTACCAGCCAATCATCGTAAAACTTACTGCGTAAAACTCACTTATAAAAGAGTTTACGACTTACGGTCACTTACAGCAACCAACAGGCCCTAGGAGTAGTGGTCTCAACCAATACTATGGAATAAGTTAAACGGTGGTGGTGGTGGCGGCGGCGGCTATGGCTATGATGATGGTAGTGGCACAATCTGGAAACACAGTAGGACTTTCTATCAAAGTGAAACTTGGTTGCAAACAGAAAAGGAAGGACAAACATTTCAAGAATATCACACCTATCAATCTAAATTCAAATCTAGAAACCAAAAATGAAGCAGGCCAACCTGCTTTAACAGAAGAATCGTTGTTGCTGATGGCACTATGATTTCCACTTCCAGCCTTGAAATTAGAAATGAAAGTTGCTGCTTTTGAAGCAGCATTGTTAGCTGCAGTGACCGCTAGAGCTGGAGGTGATAGAAGCCCAGAAAATTGTCCCAATACCTGAAGAGCGAAGACTAGTCCTTGTCTTCTACAAGAATATTTCTCTCCTATGCCATGTTCATAGCCGTTCCTAGAATAAGATACTTCTCCTTCTTCCATTACAACTGGAACAATTGCCAAGGGAACAATAGATAACAGCATACATAGTCGTGCCTCAAGACGAGGAAAAGGTCCTTCCCAAGGGTCGCTATCCTGCAAACATAGACAAGAAAATATTATTAGATGGATGAGTAGAATCCGTGTGGCATTTGTAACTGAGAGAGATAATATCAAGGTGCCAAGACAATATTAACCCTCTGTATAAGTCGCAGAGCCGAAACCCATAGAGCTTGGAAAGTTTCTTGCCAGCTAGCCTGATTGACCACCTGGAGTGTCTTTGTCAGTTCTAGAAGAAAAAAATTGCGAAACAATTGTCACAAAAGCTTTTATTTTTTGCGTCTTAATATTTATATCAAGAACAAAAGCAGCTCTTTGAACAGAAAGCACCTGTAAGAATTTTCAATAGCAGATATAGCATGGAGATTCTTCCCATCCATTGCCTTCTCCATAAAGATATCAAAAGGATCCAACAGCCAGCCCTACCAGTTCCAGAACTATAGCAAGAAGTGGGGTTGGTGGCACCAGCATCAATAAGAATTCCAAGAAGCCGATGTTTATTAAATGGGTAATCCCCAGTTATAACCTTCTGTACATTTGCGAACATTTCACCAAAATATTGTTTATAGATGTTAAATTATGTGATGTTGATTTATGAACTTCAATAAATGCAATCTCTGCATTAGAGAATTGAACTTTTCAGGCCTGCATATTACAGAAGTTCTATGTTAGAAACTTCTCAATTTCCAGAAATGAGGTAATTCAAAGTTCAGAATAGAAAACAAAAAGAAGGCGAGCCAGCAATCTTAGTTATAACCTTTTCTAAAGTCATCTCTTAGAAAACCAAACTCATGTTTCCCCAATGATCAGATCTTTGAATGGAGAAAAATCCATCAGTTTCCAACATTCTCTATTTGACTTAAGAAGCATACATCATGAACAACGAATGACCCACACAAATACCATAGTGAAAAAGGTCTAAACCGGCTTTAATGATAGAAGTTTTGCAAACTTGAAAGGGTTTCTGCCTTTTCTCAAAATCGACCAGAAAGGCCTTACTGACTGATCATCAGTGATAACTCCAACAATAATATCATGACAGATCAAAGGAGTGCTCATAAAATCCTTGAGAAGCTTGCAGCATGCAATTATCCAAAAGAAGGACCTGAAGTACTTATTTCCCTCATTGACCCAAAGAAAGATAAGAAATAATGCATGAGGGGGAAAATTCTCCATTAAAACCATCAGAAAATCCATCACGGAATATCTTTAGCAAAAGTTTCTTCATGATATATGACATTCAGAAAGATCAATAAGGAACTAAGTAATCTATTAGCTACTTCACCATCTTGCTTAAAGATGATATACTTGATAATCACACCATTATCCATCCAGCGAGAATTTAGCCTTCACAACTTTCACATATTTGATCACAAAATATTTATGGCTTGATATCACATCTTGTTAGACTACAGTTTGATCCCACTATGTGGAGTAATACACATAATATAACAATCATGAGCTAGAATGTCTTCTCTTCTGATACAACAATGAAAACCTTTAACAATTTAAAGAAAGGTCCAACTAAGGGACGCAATGAAAGAATACCTTTTGAAGTTGCCCAATGAATCAGGACATATTTTCATGCAGTATATTGACATTGGAGCTTCACCTAAGATTCATGCTTACAAAATGTAAACTTCTAATCCTTACTAAATATCTTTCTACAGACAGCATAAATGATCAGATCTCTCTCCACACTGCTTGGTGGGTTTTTTTTTTTTTTTTTTTTTAACCCCCTTCTCAAATGACACAGCCTGGTAAGTTGTGTGACACTTCCATCATTGTCAGAACACTCTAAAGATGACGAGAATAACATGGAATTAAACTGAACTCAAACACGAGTTCCAGCATAAAATTTCCTTCCTTGCTAGTAAGCACTACAGACACCACGCAAAGAAATATGATTCCAAAAACTAACACACTAATCATCATTCGTTTGAAAACTGAATATCCACCACTAGTCCTCATGAATAAAGTACATGATCAAATGATTATCAACATCCTAGTAACCAAAGACAAGTCTTTTTTGTACTATTTTTTGTTCAACATATGAATAAGGGGCGCATCATAGCCTTGCGCGTGTGTGTGTGTGTGTTGTGTGTGTGTGTGTGGTGTGTGTGAGAGAGAGAGAGAGAAGAATACCAATAAGTATAGAAAATCCACAGAATAATGCACTTTTGAAGAAGCTGAACAATGTGCATATCTGGAATTAACTGTATCGACTGTATTGACCTTCTACCAACCAGCGGTATTAGCTATATCTCATAGCCAATAGGAAAGCTTATTGAAATTCTACATCATCTCAGCAATCCAACTGTCAATAAGGAAGCCGGACAATCTACTTCAATGTATACTTCCACTGACACTTTAGGATACCTCTGAAGGGATGGAAACCTTTAAGACTACATAGAAGCTTACCCTAGATCCTTGATCAAACTAGCACTAAAGATGAAGCTTCAGCCAGGCTATAGGGGTTTTGTTACCACCAATAATAAATACATCATCAAAATAAAGCAAGAAATAGCTAGGCATTAGAATAATCTATTAGCAAAATGTGCATAATCACAGAATCTCTAGAAATGCAGCATGACATCACTCAAAACCAAGTTTAAGGAAATTAAAAAAGATGAGCAAATATCTCTTGCTCTCTTACAGAGGATACCCATTATCTTGTGACTGTTATTGAATCACCTCTGGCTGACATCAATCTGGAATAACTTAAACTGAGTGGTTTCAGCCAGCAGTTCAACCTTGACCTCAGTCATCCAAGTAAAATATTACTTAAATGTTTAGTTCATTGCTACCTATTTATCACTTAAATACTCAGATGCAGCCGTAAAAAATATTGTCTGGAAATGAACTACATATTAAATAAAGCTAGTATAATCAGTAGCAAACATATTTAATGTCAACAAAATTATTGTAACAAATGGAGAAACAGAAAATATAAAGAAAGAAGATATTGCGTACATGTTGAAATGAATGAGACGAAGAAATACTTGGACTTTTGCATTTGCAGTAATTTTCTCAACAACCTCAATTGCCATAAACGTTAGCTCTTTGCAGTTGTTCACGACGCTCATGTTTCTTATAATTTGAGTTTTCCTTGGCATCTACATCCATAACTTGATAAACTTCATTAGTATTTTTGTTCCCCCTTTTGCCTATAGACATAAACTGCAAACCCCAATCTTCTAGTGCTCCATCTATAAACTCAGATGACATTTAGGACAAAGAAAATCATGGCATGCCCAAAGTCTATTTTATGAATTCCATATGTATGTGAAAGCTGCAGAGAATCGTCAACCAATTTTGTCATCCTGCAAAAGAAAAATAGAAGCAGCATCAGTGAATTTATTAAAGCTAAAACATGTAAGATACCAAAGCCGTTTGAAATATACATGACAGAATAAACACTTCAACATCAAATATAACTATAGAAAAACTAAGTACACAAATCAAAGATCAGTAATCAAAAGAAAATGAAAAGGAAAGAAAGGAGCACATAGTAGTTCCAAAATGCATCATCGCCAGCATTAAAACCATGAAGACAACAGATAGGGGTACATGCATAGAAAAGAATGATACAGACAGAAATGAAGATCGGATAAGAGAAAGCTGGCAATAGCCCTGCTGCAACATTTTTCTGCAGCAGTTGGCGTCAAGAATTATACCAATAGTTGTATAGAATCCTTCCTTATTAGCCACGAAGGCAAGAACTGAGTAGCCAACCAATGTCATTTTCATCTCGAGGGAATCTCAATCAGTTCAAGTTATAGAACTCAATACTAATTCCCTCAAATTGCCCAATAAAGAAAGACATTAATTGTTAAAGAGTCTAATTAACTGTTTAAATTATCTTGCAACATAATGCTGTAAAGACCACTTAGAAGCAAAATAGGATTCAAAATTGATAAAACCAGCCTCCAAAAATTCATGTCAGGGCAGCATTTGTTCTTTCCAACCACAAAATAGTGTTTCATCCCATGAATTAAGGACAAATGTAAAGTCTGCACTACAAATCACAGTCTTGCTTTCAACAAGAGGGATAAGCATTTTGAGAAGAAAATAGGAACTCGACTAATTTGACTCTCACAAACCTAACTCATAAAAGAATTTTAGGGATGTTAGGACATAAAAACTTATCCTTCAAACCTCAGCATAGCTTCAAGTTCAATCCGCGTCAATATCTACTTAAAATATATCTATTTAACACCCTCCCCCCTCCCAACAAAAAAAAAAAAAAAGTAAATCTGCCTTCCATCTAATTCCATGTTTATGATGGTGGTTCTTTCCATGTTGCCAAGGCAACCTCAAGGGAGTGTGAAGAGTTCTCTTGGTATACGTAGTTCAATCCTTATCAATATCTTCTTCTTAAAATATATCTATTTAACTCCCCACCCGCAACAAGAAAAAGAAAGATGTAAAAAAATTATTATGCCTTCCAACTAAGTCATGTTTATGTTGGTGGTCTTTCCATGTGCCCAAAGCCCACCTCAAGGGGAGTGTGAAGTGTTAAAATCACAATATCGGTATTGGTGTCAACTGTAGGATTTTGGTATCAGAATTGGAAATATCGGTTGTTTCATCTGATCGAATCAGCAATATCGGGTATTGTTAATGTAGAAACCTACATTTCCTTAATTTAGCTACTAAATTAATAAATTATATTATGAAGCTTTGGTCCTTATTTTGCAAAAAATGAAATTATGGGGAGGATGATGCAAAGTGTTTTATATGGCTGATTTCATTCAACTGAGTGACAATGTTTTTATTTTAAATCAAGGGCACTTGCTCCATGAGCGTAAAGGGGGAGAGAGAGAGGAAGGAGATGTGTCCTCTAAGACGAGATGAATATATAACACACTCTCCCCTCTTCTCTCCTAACCATCCCCCCCCCCCCCCAAAAGCCAAATTAGTAAACTTTCACCTCAGCTCATATTAGAAAGAGAGGAGGAGAAAGAAAGAGATGAGAGAAGAAAGAGGAATTCTTCTTCAAGGTAAACTCATAAAACTTCTTTAAATGGCTACAAAATTTCATGGGCCGAGTGGTGGAATTTGGACTATGCTTGGAATACACCCTAGTAACAAAAAGCGTTAAAAGTTATTATTATGTCATGTTGTTAGGTCCATAAACTGTATACATTTCACTTACATTTTGATCAAGAATACTCATATACCAATGAATTAAGTCACGTTGTATCATGGCAGTTTATTGTGTAAAGACAGACAGTTGCGTAGTGTTTTGACCAAAATTCCCAGCCATGGGAAAAATCCAGCAGTTACCTTATGTCAACCATCAGATAAGGTGTTGACCCATTGAGTGGTGATCTTACCTAATTTCTTATATGGACAACTCATTGTGAATGCATTTCGTATTATATATTACTTGTCTTTTTCTTGTAGTCTTGATTGATTTTGCACAAACCAGCTCAGGGTTTATGGGAAAATTAAATTATTATTATTCATTCTGATGCTCGATTTTATATTTAAACCGTAACTACTTAGCCTACTTATCTGCTTACTGAGCGATAGCTCATCCCATACCGTACAATCTTTATGTAACATTTTGGCTCGAGCATGGGGGAAACAACATTAGAAACTTCATGAGCGAGTTCAAAAGCTAGAGATCGAGTCCAGAGTTATTCGTTATAGTAGTAATAGTAAAGTGTGCAAGTTAAAATAGTATGAGTGTGATAAAACTCTTAGTAGGAGAATAAATGAGTAATATTTAAATATGTGAATACAAACATTATGCATGATAAGTTATTAATTATGAATATGTTATGTTGTGCATATTGTACTTGTTGAGTAAGGTACTTCCTTTGCAATTCACCCTTGTTAAACGGACTAACGGCCGACAATACCGACCCCATTGTCTAAGATTGGTTTGGGGCATTACAGTTACGGTTATATTGGGTCATATCGGCAATATCGATATCGGGTTAAAAATGAGTACATGGCAATATTTCAAACCGTGATCTAGACTCTCAGCATCTTGTTAGCCCTTCTCTCTTCTTGCCATTTCAGGGAAGAGGGGGGAAGCCTCTCCTCTCTAGCGATCCAAAATTATAGGTAATTTCTACTTCTCCATATCCACTTATGTTTCTTTCCTAAGCTAACATAGCCTATATAGTCAATGTCGTGTGAAAAAATGATATTCTTTTTCCCTTCAAATAACATGTTCTACAAAAGTTCAAAAACATCAAGGCTTTCTCAAAATAGGTGAGGTTCTCCTCCTAGCTGCCATTACAGCTAATGTCATCAAAAGGCACTAATATTAATTTTTGCAACATTAGCACATGAATAATTTCATTAAACATTGAAAAGTTGAAGATGCACTCATTAAGCCAAAGGACATAACCAATAATGCATATTTTACAAGTATCTCGTGCAACTTCCGCAACAAAAAACCTTTATTCTAGTCTTTAGCTAGCTACATGCTCCTTTCAGCACATAGTGATCGTCTCCTTTGTTAAAATATCAATCTCGGCTCAGGTTCCTTTAGGTCTACTCCCACTTGTCCTTGCTCCATCAACAATGATCACATAAACTCCCTAGCTTCCACTGCACAATGCACATGCCCAAATCATTTCAACTAGTTTTCCCTTACTTTATCCTCGATTGTAGTTACTTTAACTTTACTTCTTATGGGTGCACTCATTTCTTGTCATCCCTTAACATTTTGGTTAACTATTGTGTATACCTATCATCTTAAAGTAAGTCAATGGTACATTAAACACTAATGTAATGAAAATACTCCAATAATGTGTTAGACCAGATACTACTTTGACACTCTTGGACAAGTATCCAATTAGAAATATGGTTATTCAACATATATAGTAATCAATGGTGAATTGGTGAGGTAAAGAATCTTCCTTTCATGTCACACTCTAGTATGTGTATTGATTTTATACAATCAATATTTCATTGACACTTGTTGGCACATTTATGTCGGTTATCAAAAACATGCTTGCTACACATAGCATACAGGATATGTGATATTTCTTTAATCTTAGACAATTTTTTAAAATAAGTTTTTTTTTAATAATATTTTTAAAAATCGACTCCTTTCAAAATATTTGCAAAAATCGACCTGTGACCATCACGTCGGCGTCACATCGGCAAACGGTCGACTCTAGGCTGGAGTTGACAGGTCAAAAAATTCCGGCATTGAAAATGCTGAAGTTCTAAAATCACGTTTTGTAAACCCCGACATTGCCAACGCCGGAGTTCTAAAATCACGTTTTCGTAAACTCTGGCATTGACAATGTCGGAGTTCAATTTCTCTTGGGCAAAAAATTAAACAAAATTGTCAATTTAATGCACTTCATCCCCTTACGCGTGCTTGTCAATTTAAGTTCTAGCTCCTTGTTGTCCATGGCGAGCTCGAGCTACTCGTCTTCCATGGCGGCGGCGGACACGGCGAGCTCGAGCTCCTCGTTGTCGTCCATGGCATCTTCAACGACAGCGTCGCGCAATGTCGATTTGTTTCTAGAGAGGATTGCTCGGCGAGCTCGAGCTCCTCGTCGTCAAAGGTGTCGTCGGCAATGCCGGAGTGTTTCGGGAGAGGATTGCTCGAGTTCCTCGTCATTGTCGACGGCACCGTCGTCCACGGCTCCTCATCGTCCACGACGAGCGCAAGCTCCTTGTCGTGAGGAAAACAAGCTGCAAATTGAAATTACATGAGAAAAGGACACAGACCTCACGCGTTCATGAAGGCTGAAGATGAGCACGAGCACAGTGTGCTCCTCAACATGCTCCTCGAGCTCCTCATCATCGTTCATGGTGTTGTCGTCTGCGGCAATGTCCATAGCGTCGTCGTCCATGAGTCATGCACTCATGGACTCTTGCTCTCCACGACGACGAGGACTCATGCACTCATGAGTCGACATCATGCGCTCATGAACGAGGTGTGAACAAGAAGTGCAAGTGCACGAAGTGTGCAAAAAGTGTGACAAGATGCATGTGCGTGAAGAATGACCAAGATGCAGGGCTTCTTCTTTTGTGTGTTCGTGTGTTTTTTTTTTTCATTTTTTTTGTGCTTATCATCTCGATACATATTACATATGCCTAGACTCCGGTGTTAGGAACACCGGATTTGTGAAAATGTTTTTGAAACTCCGGTGTTGCACCGGAGTTTCAAAAAACTGTTTCAATACTCTGTGTTCCCTTCCCAACAACGGAGTTCTGTTAGACCACAATACTCTGGTGTTTCCAACACCGGAGTTGCCCTCTCCTGTGCAACGCACCACGTTGCAACGAAGTCGACCATTGACCAAAGTGGCATGTGAGAAGTCGGTTTTACTAATTATTTTTGGAGAAAGCCTGTTTTTAAAATTAATTTTATAATAAGTATTATTTTTAAAAAATGTCCTTTAATCTTTCATGCTAAAGGCGAAAGTTTTTGATATACTACCCATCAATATCCATGAACACCTTCCCCATCTCCTCAGCATCTAAGATTTGGACCTGGAATGCCAACATGATCATTACCTAAAAACTATAGGTATGGGCCCAATGTTTCTAAAAAAAATCAAATCTCCAAAACAGCAAATATCAACTCAACGAAGCATGTTTTTAAATTAATATCTACTGGCGTACCTAAACACATATCATACACATAAAAAAAAACATATAATAAACAAGAACAAAAAAAGCTCCCACATTTGACTTCTTTTGAGACATGAAGAAAACTCACTTGTCTCTACAGGCAGCAGAGACCACGGAATGATTTGAGAAGAGATGCCGACTCAAAAGCTCAAGATAAATCCTGTAGGCCTCCGGCTCCGCTCTCCTGTTTGGAATCACGCTAGAGAAAAGAAGAAACCCCACATTAACACCAAGCGAAAGACAAAGAAAGAGGGAGCAGGATATCGATGTCTGTGACCTTCCCGAGCGTGAGCAGAGCGAGGGTATGGAGCGGGGACACGACGCGAGACGCCATGGCTTGGTCGAGAAGCTTCCACAGAGAGGGAGTGTTGTGACCGAAGCAGAGATTGGAGACGAGGACAAACCCTAGCTCGAGATTGGGGAGCTCCAGCCCCTTCTCCCGAACGACACGCCCCGCCTCCATCGCCCGAATCAGCGGCGGGTACCCCCTCTCCTCCGCCGCCTTCACCGCCAACATCACCGCGCGCTCCAGCTCGCCGTTGCTCTCGGCCACCTCCATGGTCGCGGTCGCGTTTCTTGCCTGGGCTCGGTTCCGACCACGGAAGGGAGGATGGATACATTTAAGAGAGGCGGTGGGTTTTGGACCATTGACCCCGCGTCGGACCCTCTCGGATCCTGGACCCGACGCGTTTCGGGCTGCGTCGATGTGCGGGTCCCATCGTGCAGAGCTGCTTCTTCAAAGGCTGCCGGGGGGAGGACTTTGCAGGTCGGGTCTCCTTTGAAAATGAAACTTATAGGACTGGGCTATTTCTACGCTATTCCCACTTCTAGAAGATATTTTTTTCTTCGTTTCTTCGCCCCTGTGAGGGTCGTTGTATTCTTGTGGACTCAGTAAAGACTTGGTGTATGCGAAGCACCTCCCAACTGAGAGCAACTTAATAATCAAAACCAATTGAAGAGAAGTTCTCTCTCTTGACTTATATAAAAACTTCGTTCGTCCGTCCGTCCTCTTCTTCCACTTTCACCTCCCCCTCCTCCTCCCTTCTTCAATCTTCGCTTGGCGGTAGCTTATTGGTCGGTTTTTCACTACCGATAGCGGTACACTAGTGCTAGTATATCTTGATGGTGGGAAACCGAACACAGAGACGAACGAGTCGACGACTGCGGCAAGAAAGGAAGAGGAGGATGCGGCTAGAGGGAGAGGCGCAGATGGAGGGAGAGAGAAGGAGGAGGAGGCGGCTGAGGAAAGAAGAAGGAGCTCTCTCTATCTCTCGCATGAAAGACGGACGAATGGATAAAGTTTGTGAAGGAGTCACGGGAGAGTACCTCGCTTCGCTCGATTTTGATTATTGCTTTCGTCAAGCAGACAGTTTTTTGGGTCACTTTGAAAGGATTAATCAAACAGCACAAGAAGCCACATGCGTCATTTTGGAGGCGAATGAGATGTGAGTCGAGTTGACCCAGGCATGGAACAAAAAGTCTCCAATATTATCCGTTGGAGTTGGGACGCATCTATACGGCAGAGATTACTTCCTCTAAGCGAGTAGGCCGTGCAACATCATGATTCAGGATTAGCTATTTTTACCAATAATATCTTACTCGTCAAGGATGAAGAGTGGATTATGGAATCACAAATTCAAGCCTTGAGATCAGTCAATGTTTCCAAAAAAAAAAAAATTGAATCGGTTATTGTTTGTTGCATTTCCACAAGGGATGTGTTCCATCTTCATACCTCTGGCTCATGATCTTTTATGTACTTGTGCAATAGCTCTTTCGGAAAGAGATGAGTCATAATAGTTGTGACAAAGTATTTAATAATGAGAAAAGGAACAAAAGACCTCATTGGAGAAAAGAAACTTCAATAGAGAAGAATGAACTCTCCTTAAAGTAGAAAATTATTGTCACACAATCTCAATTCATCCTCTCATAGCGTATATGGTGTCAGGTGATTTGCAGGCTTTAAGGTTTGTAAGCACCCAAGGTCATCAGCTAATAATCAGAGACTTGAGATCAGCTAACCGAGAGGCATACTAGGCCACTAAAGGAGGCAATTATAAAGTCACCCAAAAAAAAAAAAGGGTCCATATGGCTACTTGAAAGTGTGCACTGTGCTTTCTCCCGTTAGAAGAATGAAAGGATTAGATCACTCCTCAACAAGATAATTCCTTGAAAATATACAGAAAGATGCCAACTAAGCATAGATCAAACAGTACATACACTTTGTGGATTTGAATCTCCACACATATGCAGTATTCCAGTAGATTTTCTGAGCTACATTTGTATGGTGCACTAAAGAGGTATAATCAAAAATCACTAAACTTTACTAGTAGTTCGTGAAGGTTCATTCACCATTTATAGAAGGGACACGGTCAACATATAGTAAGAAACAACACATCTAAGGGTCCGTTTGTTTCGCGTAAAAGTCCGTAATTCGTAAATGACTTACAATCCAGTTACAACTACGGCGTTTGTTTGGACCGTAATTCGTAAAAGACTTACACAACCCAGTTATCACTCATTTGCAACCCAATTACCACTCACTTACAGTCCAGCTACAGTTAATTTTGTGGTCATGCAATTTGTATTTTTTTTTATGTTAATATTAATTTTTTTTAATATTTAACATTTTTAATATTTATTTGCAATATTAAAACTTTTTAAATCACCAAATAGTTAATTTTGTGGTCAACTTTTTCACTTACGACTTAGACATTACGACGACCAATACCGTAAAACACAATATACTTTTCCACTTACAACTTTATTTACCAACCAAACACCATAAAACTTACATGCATGTAACTCATTTACAACTGTAAAAGACTTTACATTAGGAGCTACGAATTACGGTCAGTTACGACAACCAAACAGGCCCTAAGGGAAGCTCAGTCACTCGATGCTCTAGTATAAATTTTAGTTTTGAAGGGACTCCTCGGGACATAACTATCGAAATCTTCTTTTTCTTGTACAGAAGAAGCAGTCTCAAATTGTCCGGTGTCTACCTTCCCCATAAACTCATTGTTGTTTGGATTTATAGCGTACCCACTGATACAGTATTAGTGTATATTGATCACATAAAGAATCCACAAACCGCAAGTACATGCCTTAACCGCAAGTACATGCCTTCTGTTCTACCTTTTTAACTCGAAAATCATATTGTCCATTGCAGATAGAGAGATTTGAACTTAAAACTTTTCACATATAAAGAAAGTATCATATTACATGAGCTAAACTCACTTGGTAAGTGTCTCTTCTAAGATATTTGTATCATTTAGGGATGATAACTACTGCTGTTATCTTAACTGATGAATTGAATTGTGTTTTGTTATTAATGGAGGCAATGCATGAGTATATATAGGCATATACAGTTACGTAATATGGAAATTTCAAAACGAGACAAATCCTAAAGGTAATAATAGTATTCTAATTTAAATTTAATAGTGCTCCTTAACACCCTATCGCAAATTCACGATAAATGAAATATCGAGAGTTTGGATAAGGAATGGGAGTAAAAATGATAATGACATAACATCTGTTGCAAAGATTTCTCCACTAAAACAAAAATTATAGGCAAAAATCATCTACCGAAGAAGAGGAGAATAATCACGTAGGCAATATTTGAGTACACATAGGCATACGGAACCTTCGAAATACTATGAACATAATAGTATTTTCTAATCCCAAGATAATTTAGTGAGTACCAATAATAATAAATATTTATCAAAGCTTATTGTTAAAGGTCAAATTTCTAGAAAATACTGTGAACTTTGAGCTTGTTTCAAAAATCCCTTACTAAACTTCTTTTGTACTTGTGCATACCACGTACGTTTTTATGTTATTTAAAAGGTTACCTTCTGGAACTCCTCCACCCTAAAACATCTTACAGATATGTGCCTAGCATGTGATCTTTTACTGATGAAGAGCCAACCTTTTAAATTAATGTTGAGCTAATATTTTAAAAATAATAAAGGATTTTTTTTTGAGTATATGCGCTTCAAAACTTATCTTTTTGCTTATTTACTCCTCAAAAACCTCTATTTGCATGTATATCCTTCTAAATTAAAGAGATGCATGTATACCCTAAAGTCAAATTGTCTAATATATGACATAAATAGCCTTTGAATATATACCCTTGCGATTTTCAGTACTCCATAATTTTTAATATTAATAACATATTTTTATAGATAATACTTTAATATCAATACTATGTTTTTGAAAATATGGGTTCACTATTATATCAAAATATCAACATTTTAATAAATAATATTATGATAGGTATTAGAGTGTATAACGGTATTCTTGTATTTTTTTATTTATTATTAATCTATATAAAGAGAGGCAACCTCAGTCTTTTAATATGTCTGTTCTCTAAAATCTAACGTGGTATCAAAGCAATCCACCTTTTATCACCACCTACGCTTCCATCGTCATCCATTAAATTTTTAATCCTAACTGTCAGATGTCACCTATGAAACCCTAGTCACCATCTCTTCTTCTTTTTGTTTATTTTCACTATATCTGATTGTGATCTGAATCCATATATATATAAAAAAAAAATAGTAATTAATCACTTGAATAGAACTGCAATGGTACTGTTAAAGATGAACAGTTTTGCCAATTTAAAATTATGTTAATATGATGGATGAATTTATTTTGGCCATATCTTGGCGTATCGAAATCCAATTTTGAAGATTTGAGTCATTTTCTATGTTTTTAGGTGATCCAGAGGTGTTTATAAGTTTTTTTTTATCTAATTCCACATGAATTTAGCAGCTTTTACTTGACTTTGAAGATCTCCTAAAATCTCCTTATCTATTGGATTTTATGATGTTTCTAACCTCGACTATTATTGATTTGGAGATCTCTCAAAACTTTTACTTTTATTAAATTTGAAGATCTCTAAACCTTTACTTCTATCAAGTTTGGGAAACTCTAAAATCCTAATTGTATCAAAGCGGGGATGAATGTTTAACTCTTTGCACAATCTTCGCATAATTTGATTGAGAACTTCAGCACCATCATCAATGATTCAGCAGTGTGACTCAAATATGAGCAATTCAATATTTATTTCTTAGTTTCTTTTTTTTGTTTTGAAAAGCTCTATTTAAAATCTCTCTTTTTTACTAGACTTTGTAACAAGTTATGCGTGATTGATATCTATACTCCAACTTGAGAGAAAGTATTAGAGTGCATAAGAGTATTATTATATTTTTCTGTTTAACTCCCATTTATATAAAGAGAGGCAACCTCAATATAAGGTTAAGCCATCTATTTTCTAAAACCCAACAATTGGTGAATGCAAGCTTACATGTTCTAATAAAAATGATAAGTACACCTACATTGTTTTATTTTTTATATTTAAACTATTTACTTACAAATATAATTTAAATAGAAATACAAACCAAAATGCATAAAGCTTGTTTGCAACTTAACTTCCAACAAGGTGTATATAAAAGAATAATATTTTAGAGGGTGTACATGCAAAATTTGAATTTGCAAGTATATCTATTAAGGGCGCTTTTGTCATATTGAAAAAGCTTGTAAAGGGGTATAACTACAAATACTTTGAATTTAGAAGAGTATAAATGCAAATAGTGTTTTTTGAGGGGTAAATAAACAAAAACTAAGTTTCAAAAAGGCACATATACAAAAAACCCAACAATAAAAGGTAAATATATTACTTATCTTATAAATAATAAAATTGTAATAATTTACATCATTAAAAATATAATATTTATATTTAATCATTTTAGACATAGCTATTTTGATTATAAAACTATATGGATTAAACCACTATTTAACCATGAAAATTTATAATATTTTTCCCTAAAAACAATAAAACATTAAGAAATACTTATAATTTATATATTTAGGATTATTTTGCATATATATATTTAGTAAAAATAATTTATTATTAGTTTTTTTCCTCAATACCTGTTATAAAATTATTAAAAATAGCCATCTCTATTATACAATGTTAATTACTAATAATTTTATTTTAATTAATTATTTGCATATAAAATAATTAAATTATTAGTCAAATCTATAGTTATGCATTTGTATGGTCCACAATGATCCATCTCTCTTGCATGTGAAAAGGATGCATAAGATTGAGATATGACATTTTAGATTAATAAATACACCCTAATGTTAACGATCTATCACCGATCAAACAACATTGAAATACCTAGTTGAAGACTCGGTAACGAAAGCGGAAGCGTAGAAAATCTACCGCTAGCAAGCAATCACCACACAACTAAGAAACACAAGATTTAACGTGATTCGACAATGTGCCTATTGTTGGCCCAAAGGCCAATCACTCTAGTTCTGATGATGATTAACTCATGTAGTTATAGTACTAATAATCTTGTGTTTATATAGTTTCAAGATTTACTATCAAGATCTTAATAGGTGCTTAGCTTCAACAAAGGAGTTTTTGAGCTAACACATGTAGATTTAAGAGCTCGTACGTCAAGATCGCATCTAGCACTCGGTTGGAAGCAAGCTCTTTGGATCGTGTTTGGATCGAGTCGCTTAGAGAAGGAGTTCTACAAAAAGACTTCGATTTGTATTTAGTTTAATTGTGTTTAGATCTTGTGTAAGATAGACTGGTGTTGATATGCTCAAGTTCACACACACAAAAAAAAATTTATATGTGTTTTCATAAAATAGTTTTAGTTTTAAAAAATATCGTTTCGGTTTTGAGCTTCAAAGTATACATCTTTATGTTTCATGATTAGATTTCATCAAAACAAGTTTATATGATTTTTATGTGTTCTAGATTTCATCCATGCATATTGTTGGTTCAAATGTTTAGAAAAACTTATTTGATGTTTCTATATTATGTGTTTGAGTTTTGTATTTATCAAAACTTATCTTAAAGCTGATTGTCAAAAATCTTATATGTGTATTGGACCATATCCATACACAATATGCTTTAAATGTATTTAATATCATATTTTTGTATTTATACAAGTTTGAGAAAATCGGATTTCCATTTCAAAGTTTGGTTATTGGAAAATAACGATTTTGTGTTTAAGCCTAATTTCTATATCACAAAAATAGTTCAAATAGTTTGTAATATGTGTTGATTTTTGATAACACGTATTTGTTCTTTATTAATTTATAAGAACCTATTTTTATGAAATTTATGAGAATTTATGAGATTTTATAGAAGTTAAAAACACTAAGTTTTATAATCCTTAATCCCTGCCAGAGCCTGCTGGCGGTCGATCGGACCAAGATCGGTCGACCGGTCGGTCGATCGATGTGCACAAGAACGTGCACAAGGCCAGCCTAGAAGGCCGGTCGATCGGGCGGTCGACCAACTGTAACTACCTGAAAGTACACCAAGAGGGGGCTTGAACAAGTGTATGACTAATCTAATGACAAATGATGCGGAATTAAAAACTAATTGCAACAAGTGTAACCAAAGAGTGTAGCTGAAATCCCGGCGAAGGGCTATTAACCATCTCCTCTAAATTCCTCTAAATAAGAGTTGAGGTGCTATGTAAAGCTCTCCTGGTTCAACACAAGTGAGACACACAAACAATACCAAGCATATATAAGACATGAACAATATGATGCAATGCAAGATATAAGAGAGAGAGAGAGAGAGCTAAGAGATAGCGGATCAAACGCAAACATAAAGATATGTTTTGAGGTTCGAGCCAATGCTCACGTCCCCGCCTTCACACAGAAAGACTTCCACTAAATCGTCCACACAGGACTTCCCACACAGGGAACCCCACTGAGGATTTAGGTAAATACAACTAGGAGTACACAACTCCTCTCTCCAACAAACACAAGCTTTACACAAGCGGCAAGGCACGACAACTATCACCTCTACACTTAGAGGGATGGGCACTTAGCCAAACAACAATCACCTTACACTAGATGGATAAGGCTCAAAGCCAACACTCCAACAATCACCACTACACTTAGAGGGATACCAACCAAACCAAACTCCTTTACAATTACTTCTACTAAGAGGGATACTCAAAGCAAAGAAATATTACTACTCTTGGTGATCACAAAAAAATTATAAACAACTCTAGGTGATCACTATAGACCACAAAACAAGATCCTAATAGATAGGATAGATAGATAGCTCAAGTGTGAGAAAATAAAGAGTTTGAAAATCAAAATCACAAAGAAAATACTTGGGAAAACTTCTATAGAATAGAAATGAAGATCAAAAATAATTCCCAAAGACTTCTCTTTTTCTTTGAATTTTTCAACCCTTTAAAACAAATAAAGAATGAATCTTTTGGCACAAAAACTCATTTGAAAACTTGCTGTTAAACACTTGTAAAGATGAAAAATTTTCTCTTCTAAAAACTTGTTGAAAACAACTCAAGAGAAGGCATATATAGCCTCTCAAAAATATGTCCGTTGGCAGTCAGGAAAGGGCAGAAATGCCTTTCTGGTCGACCACCCGGTCAACCGGCCAACTGTCATTTTTATGACCGTTGTGCCTCCGATAGACCGCCCGGTCGATTGGGCCAAAGTCATCGGTCGACCGCCCGGTCGACCGGCCCCCACCCGAGAGTGGGATGCTTTCTGTCAGTCGACCGCGCGGTCGACCGGCCGAATGGGCTGGCCTTTGTGCACGTCTTGTGCACATCGGTCGACCGTGACAGTCGACCGACTCCTGCTCCGGTCGACCGTCTTGCAGACCGCCAGTGCAGTTTGGCTGGGGATTTGGGTATTGAAAACTTGTCTTTTTAACTTTAATTAAATCCCATAAACACAAAAATCTTATTAGAACTTTGAATACCAAACATGTGTGACTAAAAATCAACACATATTACAAACTATTTGAACCATTTTTGTGATATTGAAATTTGGTTTAAACACAAAATCGGTATTTTTGAAAACTTGAATTTTTGAAATGGAAAACTGTTTTCTCCAAAACTCATGTAAATACAAAAACATGGTAATGAAACAATTTTGAAGCATATTATATATGGATAGAATTCAATATACATAAAAGACATTATATCTATGTTTTTGACATGGAATCCAAAATCGGTTAAACCGAAACCAAAATCGGTTAAACTTGTGCGTGTGTGTGTGTGTGTGAACTTGAGCTTATCAATAATATCTACCTTTACAATGATTTAAACATACTAAACACAAACCGATATCTTCTTGTAGAACTCCTTCTCTAAGTCAACTTGATCCAAACGTGATCCAACAAGCTTCACTCCAACCGAGTACAAGATGCGCTTGATGCCCGAGCTCTTGAATCAACATGTGAAAGCTCCAAAACTCTTTTGTTGAAGCTAAACACCTACTAATATCTTGATCAATCACTGAAACTATTTAAGCACAAGATTATTAGTAAACTATAATTACATAGTTAATCATCATCAAAACTAGAATGATGGCCTCTGGGCCAACAATCTCCCCTCTTTGATAATGACAAAACTCATTGAGTTACATATGCATGGTTTAAAGTTAAGCTTCATAGAAGCCCCCCTTAACTCATGCATAGCAATAAACAATAAAGATATTCAATAAATGCATAACCAAATAACATACTTCTTCTCTTTTCGCAAAAACAAACATATATGCTCTGATACTAATTGAAAAATAAATATGCATATAAATGACATAAACATGCATATATAAACTCCAAATTTCTTTCTCCTTTTTTGTCAAATCATCAACAAAGGGTATAAATAAACTCAAAAAAAATTTCTCCCCCTTTTTGTCAAATCAACCAAGAAGGATGTATATGCGATATACATTCATGAAGAGGAGAGACGTAAAGTTAACTCTCCCTGCATACATGCATGACATGAATAAGAGATGACTAACCCAAATCACATAACGCATAATATACAATGTATAAAAAGAGATGTGAAGCTCTCTTTACACACGTGTAAGACATAAAGAAGAGAGGTCAAGCTCCTCAGTATGAGATACACTCAACATAAATTTATACATAGAGAAGATGTTGAGCTTCCCTTGCATATAAGCAATACATATCAAAACATTACGATACCAATTGAAAATATATCAGTTGATGATAAAGGTATACTTGAAACATTATGATACCAATTTATGAAACCAATTGAAAATAAACAAAACATTTTTAAGATATCAATTGAAAGTAAACAAAATTTTTAAGATACTAAAGATACCAATTGAAAATATCTTGATACCATTTAAGATGTCTTGTAAATTTTGATATTAATATAAAATGAAACATTGTATGCTTTTGATGCCAATTGAAAAATATATATTGGAAATCTTGATACGAATTGAAAGTGAAAACCAAATTACTTTAGGTAAACATAACTCATATCAATATAAATACCAATTAAAAATGAAACATGATACCAATATTGAGAATGTTAGCATATACCAAAACAAAGTATTTTTCATCATAAAGAATGGGAGTAAGATACCAACTGAAAATAAAATCGATTGAAAGGCAAAACACGAATTTTCTCCCCCTTTATGAAATACCAATAAAAACGATACATAAGCTTGTATAAGATACCAATTGAAAAATTATTAACATTAAGGAATAAATCAAGCTTAACATAAATATAATTTTTGCTTTAAGATGTAAAGATATTGTAAGCACAATCAAATTATATATATATATATATATATATATATATATATATATATATATATATATATATATTATATATATATATGAAAATATAAATACCAATTGAAATTGATACTATTTGTAGTTTGAAGCATACATATATAGAAAATAAATATGAGTATACAAACATGAAAATATCAATTGTGATACCAATTGAAAATAAAATGAGAATCAAGTATATAACTCATATTACCTCCCTTTTCATGCATATGTTTAAATAAATTTTTAATTTGAGCATACGAGGCATGGTCGCCCATCCAGCCGCCTTTAGAAGGAAGGGGTATTCAAAATATGAATTTAAAAATAATTTTAGTATAATTGAAAACTCTTTCAAAATGAAATACGCAACTAGTTTTATAATAATCTTGAAAACTAGTACGAAATCCTTCAAGTAAGGAATAAAATAAGAATATATCCATGAAAACATAAATCACTCAACAATTGACACTCAAGGTCTATAAAGTACATATAAGACTCATGAAAATAAACTCATGAGAAAACATCAAGTAATGTGAGTGTACAAAGTCATGTAATCAACAAATCATGTAATGAGGCATTTAAGCTCAAATGAAATTCCTTCTTAAAAACATAAAATCATCAAAACTAAAATAGGCTTCAAGGTATATGTATGTTTTGTCTAAACTAGAAGTATACATACATATTCTAAACACAAATGAGTCCATAATAGAATTTTACATAAAAAGCAAGTGACTCAATGGTATATATCCTAAAATTTTGGCAAAATTGACTTATACATGAAGGTAAATACATTATCATGAAAACATGTCAAAAATAGGGAACACAAGTTAAAATGCAAAAATGATCAAAACTAGACTATACCAGTACATCTAATAGATACAAATAAGAAATTAAATACAAAATATAAAAATCAAATGTGTCTCATTAGTTGTACAAGTATATACACAAGTTTTAACGAAAATTTACATCTAAATAAGTAATCAAAACATGAAGTGCAAAAGAATCATAAACACAATCCAATATGATCATTAAGTAAATGCACATGTTTAGAGTTATGATATACACAATAGCTAAATTAAAATTAGAACACAAAATATGGATCTATATGAACATGGGTGTATCTCAATTACTATAGATGTATGTCATAAGTCTAAATAACATGACATTTAAGCATAATGAGCATTAAAACATAACATGATAAAAATCAATCAATGAAAGCATGTAAATAAATAAGGAGTTAGAGATAGTTATCAAAACCATTAGGGCTAATCTCTAGATCTCCAAACCATGGTAGTCCTCCCACCAAACATTCTTGAAGGTGATACATCCAAAGTAGTGTCCATCAAGTACAAAGCATCCACCATCAAGACAAGTACAAAAGCATCCACCATCAAGACACCAATACTCTCACGTCAAGTGAGAGCCCACACGTACATCAAATAAAATAGGGGTGAATTTTTGTACCCATACTCTCCGGTCGACCGCCAGTGTAGTCTGGCTGGGGATTTGGGTATTGAAAACTTGTCTTTTTAACTTCAATTAAATCGCATAAAATCGCAAAAATTTCACAAAAATAAGTTCTTATTAGAACTTTGAATACCAAACATGTGTGACTAAAAATCAACACATATTACAAACTATTTGAACCATTTTTTTGATATTGAAATTTGGCTTAAATACAAAATCAATATTTTTCAAAACTTAAATTTTTGAAATGGAAAACCGTTTTCTCCAAAACTCATGCAAATACAAAATCATAATGTTGAAACAACTTTGAAGCATATTGTATGTGGATAGAATCTAATATACATAAAAGATATTATATCTATATTTTTGACATGGAATCCAAAACCGGTTAAACCGAAACCAAAATCAACAAACTTTAAACTTGTGTGTGTGAACTTGAGCTTATCGATACTATCTACCTTTACAATGATCTAATCATACTAAATACAAACCGAGATTTTCTTGTAGAACTCCTTCTCCAAGTCGAATTGATCCAAACGCGATCCAACGAGCTTGACTCCAACCGAGTACAAGATGCGATCTTGACGCCCGAGTTCTTGAATCAACATGTGAAACCTCCAAAACTCCTTTGTTGAAGCTAAACACCTACTAATATCTTGGTCAATCACTGAAACTATTTAATATAAGATTATTAGTAAACTATAACTACATGAGTTAATCATCATCAAAACTAGAGTGATGGGCCTCTGGGCTAATACTAACAACTCTCAGGTAGTGCCGGTCGACCGGGCGGTCGGCCGACAGGTTAGGCTCGATCGACCTGGCGGTCGACCGGAGGCACAACGGTCAGAAATATGACCGTTGGCTGGTCAACCGGCCGGTCGATCGGAAGGTCAATTTTGACCTTTTCTGGCTGCCAACGACTATTTTTTTGAGAGGTTATAAATAGGGCTTCTCTTGGGCTGTTTTCAATAAGATTTTTAGAGAGCTTTTCTTCCCATCTTTCAAGTGTTTTGCAGCAAGTTTTATAAGAGTTTTTCAGCCAAAAATTTTATCATTTATTTGTTTTTAAAGTGTTGGAAAAATTAAAGAAAAGAGAGTCTTTGGGAAATTGGTTTTGATCTTTATTTTCATATCTATCTAGTATTTTTTTCAACTATTTTTCTTTGTTATTTTTCTTCCAAACACTTTATTTTCTCACACTTGAGCTATCATATCTAATCCTATGTATAGTACTTGTTTTTATGAGAAAAATTGTTTGTGGTCTATTGTGATCACCAAGTGATGTTTGTGGTCTATTGTGATCACCAAGTTTGTAATCTCTTCTTTTTTTAGCTTTATACCTTATCCCTCTTGTGCAGAGGTGATTGTGGTTTGGCTTTGTGCCTTGTCCCTCTTGTGTAGAGGTGATTTTGGTTTGGCTATGTGTCTATCCCTCTTGTGCAGAGGTAATTGTGATTGTCATTGAGAGAGGAGAGTGTACTCCAAGTGTAGAGTTGTAATTTCTTGGTGAAGTCCCTTTGTGGAAGAACCTGTGTGGACATAGTGAAAATCCTTCTGTGTGAAGGCGGGACGTAGAACAATGGTTCGAACCTCGAAACACATCTTATTGTTTGTGTTTGAGCCACTATCTCTTAACTCTATCTCTCTTATATCTTGTATTACTTTATATTGTCCATATCAGATACATGCTTGGTATTGATTGTGTGCCCATACTTGTGTTGCCAAGAGAGCTTCATATAGTACCTCAACTCTTAATTTAGAGGAATCTCGAAGAGATAGTCCAGAGCCCTTCACGGGGAATTCGGCTACACTCTTTACATATAGTGTGTTGCAATTGAGTTTTTAATTTTGCATCATTTGTCATTAGATTAGCTAGTACACCTATTCACTCTCCCTCTAGGTGTATTTCACCTACGTCAATGAGGAGAAGGGGAGAAATTTTTATTGAAAACAAGAAGAAAATATAAGAGTTATAAGGAGATCCTCTCACAACTCTCAATAGTGGAAAACAGAATTTCTCTTGAATTCTTAACTCTTCTTGACCCACCTTCAAAGGCCACCCAAAGGGTTTATATAGGCACTTAGGATGATCCTAGTCCAATACGAACTCAAATCAGCGCCTCCTTAGAGAAATAGAAAATCTGTATCCAAACTAAAATAGGAAACGGATCCGTATTAGAAAACTGTCAAAACCTGAATTCTTCTCTAATGAATAAGGACAGATCCGTATCAAGAACTGCCCTCCATACATGGTCTTCAAGATAATACTTATTTTGATAATGTAGATCATCATAGAGAATTTGACATAGCCGCCACTTCTCTATGTGATGATGGGGACATTGGACAAGAAGGTCTTTAAAACGTTTGAAATATTTTCAAAACGGTTCGTTGAGTTCTTACTTGCACTGCGTTATGTTTTTCCTCACAAGGGCGGTATTATGGGAAGGGTATAACTTTTTTAAGAAGACCTTGACAAAATTGTCCCACGATGTGATAAATCCGGCCTCCAAGCTGTAAAGCCATTTCTTGGGTAAGTCCTTAAGGAAAATGGGACGAAATCCAACCTAATAGCATCGTCTAGAAGGTTGGATAATTTCATCATTTGACATACTTTCTCAAATTCTCTTATGAGATATATGCATCTTCGGACTCTAAGTCATGAAATTTAGGGAGTGTGTTGATGAATTGAGGCTTAAGCTCATAATTGTTGTCACCAACCAATGAGAGTTGGATGCAAGATGGAAGAGATATCCTAATATGATAGAACCTATCCTGTAAGGATGGTGGTTGTGCTATGTTTGAATCAGGTTTGGGTGGTGAACAGTTCCAAGTCAATCTAGACATAGCTGGGTTTCTCGACCAAGTTGATATACACAATCAATAATAAACAAGAGTCAAATCAACCAAGCTTATTTTAGGGTAGACTTAGACTTAGATGACTCCTAACTTTAGATTATCCGCGGGAGGTATATTGTCAAATCGGACCACGAGTTAATTGGCCAGGTAGGTGGTAAGATCGGTGGGAGGTATCTATCAAAGACGGGCCTAATTACGCCAGACCATCAACTTCAAGTTTTCGCTTCTCAATCCCCACCTAGTCACCAATTTGACAAGATTCAAATTTGAACAACTTTCTCCTTAGGTAAATCTTCTAGTGAGCCCGAGAAGTCCTTGAGGCCAATGTCTATTCAAATTTTAGATTAGGTTTTGGTTGGAGTGCAAATGAGATGTTGTTTGTGGGCCAAGGAAGGGTAATGACCTTCTCACCTTATCTTATTAGGAGTTTTGCCCTTAAGTCGATTTTGTGCAAGTGTGCAAAATAATAGAATAGTATCACTCAAAGCAATTAAATCACCATAAGTTTTTCCTAATCTAGATTCTATGCAGACTTAACTCGATCTCTAGCACTCTTCAATAGTAATTGAAAATTTAAAATAAAAATAGACGAATGCCTAGATTCAAGTCTATCAGATTTTAAATTTCAATCACGAGTTACTGTTATTGTTAGAAACAGTGTCCAGATAAGTTACAATAAATTAACAACTGCAGCAGAAACAAAACTCAAGTTTAATAACTACAGAAGAAAACAGAAACCGTAACTTACTGGGATAGTCGCATTTGCGCAGCTTTGGCCGCATTTGCATGACTTTGCTAAAGCTTCTAGTGTTCTGCCTTCTAGGGCAGTTGTTATGAAGTACTTCTAATCCTTTGCATATGCCAACTTCTTGTAACTATCCCTGTACACACAAACAGAGAATAATTTAGTTAGAAAATAATATATACCATTTACCCTCCCCGACAATGGCGCCAAAATTTGATTGCCAAAAAGAGTACAGAGAATAGAAAAGTGTATGTCATTGGTTTTGACTCTGAATCTTCACAATTTACCCCTGTAACGAAGGCTTAATGGGTCGATCCGCATAGAGAGATGCGATGGAATTTTTTGGTATTGTTGTTTCCTTGCACCTTCTTTTTTGTTTGGAGAACTTAAAGAAAGAGATTGGTTGAAAGACGTTTGGTTTTGATATCAATGTAGAGAAAGACCACTACCTGCTAATAATCTGCCACCATAAAAATATAATGCCAACTAGAAATTACCCTCACGCTAAACCCTAAACATGATAAATTACCCTAGGATTCAAGTATAACACATAAAACAAATAGCAAGGTTCTAATTGAAATAGCATTATGTTGGCCCTGAGGCCTTCCTCTCTAGTTTTGATGATGATTAACTCATGTAGTTATGTTTACTAATAATCTTGTGTTTTTAGTTTCAGATCATGTAACAAGATATTAGTTGGTGATTAGCTTCAACAAAGGAGTTTTTGGAGCTTTTCATAGTGATTCCGGTGCCCGAGCTTCAAGATCACTCATTTGCACTCGGTGGATCAAGTTTTGGGACCAAGTCGCCTTGAAGATGAAGATCGTCAAGAAGACTTAGGTATTCATAGTTTAGTGTGTTTTAGATCCATGTGTAAAGATAAGAATAGTTGATATGCTCAAGTGCACAACACACACGTTTTTTATGTTTGGATATTGGTTTTCCGGTTTTTAGTTTAACCGATATTTGTTTTCATGAATAGATTGATCAAAACAAGTTTAAATGATTTATATGTATAATAGATGTATTCTAGTTATACATGCATACTTAAACTTCCTATACAAACTTATTTTGACTTTCCTATTCATGTATTGAAAATCCAAGTTTGATAAAATACAAGTTTTGATTTTTGGTAAAAATGATAAGACACAAAAATAGTTTCAAATTGCTTGATATTTAAGTTAAAATTTTTTTCACAAGTTTATATATCAATGCAAAATGATAAAACTATTTTTGGAGATTTTTTACAAGACTTAAAAGAATTTTTAGAAATATGTTTAACTGTTTTTCTGACCCAGTTTCTGACCCAGACTGTGGCTGACAGGCCAGGTCGGCCGACCGGACGGTCGACCGAACCAAGGGCCAGTCAACCGTTGCGGTCGACTGACGTGCACAGCCCTGTGCACATTTGTCAGACACAGGGCCGGTCAGTCGTCGTCGGCCGACCGGATCAGAGAGCCTTGCTCTCTGTATCTGGGCGGTCGACCGAGAGGTCGACCGGAGCAGAGAAATTTGCTCTCTGTATCTGGGCGGTCGGCCGGACGGTCAATCGTATTGCCCTAACGATCATATTTCTGACCGTTGGCGGTCGACCGGGCCGGTCGACCGCAAGCCTATAAGGCTGCCATATCAGCCTAACGGCTAGTTTTCTGTTTGGGCTATAAATACCCCATCTCTTGGGATGTTTTGATAAGACTTTTAAAAAGAAAAATTCCAGAGTTTCTCTAGTGTTTAAAACAAGTTTTCAAAAGTGTTTTTGGGCTTTAAACTTCCAAATTGGTTTTTGTGTTTTAGGGTTTGAGAAAATCAAAGAAAATAGAAATTGGGAGATTTGTTTTGTTCTTCAATTCTATTATTTACAAAGAGTTTTCCGAAGTGTTTTCTTTGAGTCTTTGTTTTCCAAACACCTAGTTTTTCCACTTGAGCTATATCATCTATCCTATTCTATAGGATCTTTTGTTTAGTGGAAAAGAGAGATTGTTTGTGGTTGAAAGAAACCACTTGTTGTAAAAACCCTCCTTGTATTTGTGTATTCCTCTTTGGTAGAGGTTGATCGGACTGGTGTTTGGATCCCTCTTTGGTAGAGGTGATTGAGATTGTTGGCTACGGGCCTTATCCTTCTTCGGTAGAGGTGGATTTGTGGTTGTATTGCCTCGGTGGCACTGTAAGGTTAAGAGAGGAGTTCGGTACTCCTTTAGTGGATTGGAAATCCTTCTCGGTGAAGGCGGGGACGTAGAGCTAGGGGCTCGAACCTCGAAACATATCCTTGTGTTTGCGTTTGATCCATTATCTCTAAACTCTCTCTCTTTACATTTGTGCAAAGCATTATTCATATCATCATATCATATTTGCTTGTGTTGAGCAATGATTCATATTGCCATATCTATTATATGTTTGTGTGTTTGTGTGCCTCACTTATACTCAACCACAAGAGCTTCATATAGCACCTCAACCCATATCTAGGGGAATCAAGAGGAGTTAGTCCAGAGCCCTTCACGGGGAATTCAGATACCCTTGTGTGTTGTATTAAGTGTGTTGTAAAATTGTTTTAAGCTTCCGCATTTAGCGCATTTAGTTTATAGATTAGCATATCACCTATTCACCCCCCCTCTAGGTGATTTACAATTGGTATTAGAGCTTACGCCCTGATACTTAGGCTTAACATCCTAGGAGTGAGATCCTTGTTTGCTAATCTATCATTTGCATTTTGCTTGTTTGCACACATATAGTTTACATCCATGGACTTCATGACCCCACCTATGTTTGACCCTTCCAACATCATTGTTTGGAAGACTAGGATGTCCGTTTATTTACTAACCCTAGGATATAAGGTTCACCTTGCCATTACCAAGGAATCCTTCCTTAGTGATAGCAAACATATAGGGGCCAATGCACAAGCCCTTAAGGCCATTAGAAGCACGCTACCTAAAGAATATCTTATGCATGTTTCTAATCTTGATTCCGCCTTTGCAGTGTGGAACAAGTTGACAACCACAACCACCTCCGAGCTTCAAATGTCAATCCAACAAGAAGAGGAGTCTAGTGGAGAATCCGAGTCACAATGCTATATGATCCAAGAGAATGACTCCCTTGAGGTACAATCGAAAACTCAACTAGATAGTTTTGATTCTAGTTCTTCATGTGATGATCATATTGATGCCCATACTTTGAATGAAGAACTTTCAATAGTTTGTGAAAATTAATTGAAAAATATAAGGTTTTGAAAAAGAAAAGTCTAGGAATTGAAAAAGAAATAAAGTTTGCATTCTAAACTTGACAAGGTTTTGCAAGAGAAGGTTGAGGTCTATAATGAAAGGGATTCATTGAGATCTCAATTAGACCTTGCACTAAAAGAAATGAATTTTTAAAATCTAAAAATGATTGCCATGTTATTTTAAAGAAAAATGAAAACTTGTCTTCAAAAATTGATTTTGTTTTAAAAGAGAATATTGCTTTGAAAAATAAAATAATTTCTATTTCAAATGATTTAAATGTTTGTTTAAAGAAAAATGAAGTTTTACAAAATAAGATTGATGCACATGTTGTTTCACCTAGATCACCCCTTGCATGCTCCACTTCTTCTTTGATTAAAAATGATATAAATGTTTTGAAGAAGAGTGTAGATTGTTTGGGCTCCACTTTGAGCCAATGTGTTGTGGGCCATACACGTTTGGAAACTTTATTTCAAAAGAAACAAGTTCCATCTTTTCATGCACACCCCCCACGGCATACACATGCCCCTCACGGACACACCCATCACATGTATGCTCATGTGTACACTTGTACACATTGTGGACATAAGGGCCACCTTACTAAATTTTGCTTTGATAGAATACATGTTGAAAATTTAGCAAATAAATTTATTTGGGTTAGGAATGGTAATAACCCCCATGGACCCAATAAGATATGGGTACCAAAGCCACCCCTCGTGTGTTTGATGTAGGTGTGGGCTCTCACATGACGTGAGAGTATAGGTACCTTGGAGCGGATGCGTTCCGAGCTTCATGAAAATCATTTGGATGCATCACTTTCAAGGATGTTTGGTGGAGAGGACCACCATGTTTTGGAGTACTAGAGAAGTGCCCTCATTGGTTTTGGTATAAATCTCTTATTCCTTATATATATTTATGCATGTTTTTCATGTTCATAGCATGTTTTGATGTTTATAGATTATTATGAAAATGTCATGATAATTAGACTTATGACATACATGTATAGTATTTGAGACACCCATGTTTAATATGGATTATTATTTTGTGCTCTCACCATTTATTTAGCTATCATGTTTATCATAGGTTTAATAACATGTGGATTTTCTTAATAATCATGTTCATATTTATCATGTTGATTTTTGTCCCGTTTTATGCTTCATGCGTTGATTACATGTTTAAATGTTAGTTTTCATTAAGACTAGGTATATATTTGTGCATATAGTGGGCCACAAATAAATTTATATATGTTTGTACTTGAATGCTTATTTGTTCCCATTAGATGTGCTAATATAGTCTAATTTTGATGATCCATGCACTTTAAACTTGTATTCCATTTTGATTTTATTTTATGATCATGTGTTTTCATTTCATGTATATGTCTATTTTACCAAACTTTAAGATATACATGTATACCCCTTGAGCCATTTGCTTTTCATGCAAATCATACATATGGACTAAATTGTGTTTAGGGATATGTATGTATACTTTTTGTGTTGACAAATCATACATATACCTTGAAATGAAATTTGTTTTAAAGGAAATTTAGTTTTTTATGTTTCCATGTGTTTATATTTAACTTCATGTATATGTCCATTTTATCCAAATTATTGTTTATACATATACATCCTTTTGAGCCACGTGCCTTCATGCATATATCTTTGTAGACTCGTTGTGTTTTGAATATGTATGTATACTTTAGTTTGTATAGGACATACATATACCTTGAAGATTAAATAGTTTTGATGATTTTTAGATTTTCATGTTTAAAGTAATTTTGAGCTTGAATGTCAATTTTCATGATTATGATCTTCACATTGTATTTGTACACTCACATTTATTGTTTACTCATGTGTTTGTTTTCATGAGTCATATTTATGCTTAATTGATTATGAGTGTTGACTATTTTGTGAATTTCATATTTTCATGAAAAATAATTTTATTTTATTCCTTACTTGAAGGATTTCGTACTAGTTTACAAGTTTTTCCATTTAACTAGTTAGAATTCTTCGTTATGGTAGAGTTTTTCAAATATACTTTATTTTTCAAATCTATTTTTGAAAACCCCTACCATCCAAGGGCGGTTGGTTGGGAGACCATGCCATGTATACCTTTCTTGAATATCTTTTAAACTTGTGCATGAATGGGTGGTAGCTATATGATGTATACACTTGATCATTATTATTTTTTCAATTGGTATCATTGAAATTATTTCAATTGGTATCAATTTTGACTTTTATTGTATACTCATTTATTTTCGTATATGTATGCTTGCATTTCAAAGAATATCAATTTCAATTGGTATCTAACTTTCATACATATATATGTTTTATTTGTGTTCAAAAATATCACAAATTTTAGTTTTTGTTTACTCAAGCTTAGCATAACCCAACACCTTGAGTTTCAATTTTGTTTCAATTGATTAGTTTTCAATTGCTTTTCAATTGGTATCTCATTTCAAGCTTACGCATTGTTTTTGTTGTTATTTCATAAATGGGGAGAAAATTTGATTTTCATGTTTACAATTGGTATTTGTATTTCCACTCCCTTGCTTTATGATAAAAAAATAAAAATTTAAATTGATATCATATACTTAAAAAAAATATACTCTTTTTGATATCAAGATGTTTATTTGAATGTTTTAAAAATGGTATCTCAAAATTTTGTTTAAAGAAAATAGTCAAAAGTTTTGATTTGTATTGCCTATATGCAAGGAGAGCTTAACATCTCTTCTACATATAGATTCATGATGAGTGTATCTTGTATTGAAGAACTTGACAATCTCTTCTTTATGTGGTACACGTGTGTAGGGGGAGCTTCACATCTCCTCTTATGCATTGCATAGTGTATGTTATGTGAATTAGGGCTTGTCATCCCTCCTTCATGTAATGTATCTACGTAGGGAAGCTTCACATCTTCCTCTTCATGAATGTATATAGCATATAACATTTATTTTATTGATCTATGTTTACTTTCAATTGGTATCAAGATGCTACATTGACATATTTTCAATTGATATCCTAATTGATTGACACCCCTATTTGTTTTTGTTTTTGTTTTTGTTTTAGACAAAAAGGGGAGAACATTATTTTTATTAACCCTTTGTTAATTCTTTATTTTGAACAAAAAGAGGGAGAAAAATTTATTGATTTGGTTTTGTTTTTACCCCTTATTGATGATTGTTTCCTTGTATTAAAAAGGGGGAGAAGATTTTGTTTTGTTTTTACCCCTTTAATGATGATTGATAAAAGGGGGAGAATTATTTGAGAGTTTAACATGCATATATATAACTTCATGTTTATGTTTTGCATATATTAAGTTTAATTTAGTTTAATTTTAATTGGTATCTAGAGCATGTTTTGTTTTTGAACATTTCATTGTGTATTTAGAACCTTTTTATTGTTTATGCATATATATGCATTCATGTTTAAGAGCCTTCATTGCATATTCTTTATGTTTATTTGTTTATGCATGAGTTAAGGGGGAGCTTCTTTGAAGCTTAACTTTAATCCATGCATATATAACTCCATGAGTTTTGTCATCATCAAAAAGGGGAGATTGTTGGCCCGGAGGCCTTCCTCTCTACTTTTGATGATGATTAACTCATGTAGTTATGTTTACTAATAATCTTGTGTTTTTTAGTTTCAGATCATGTAACAAGATATTAGTTGGTGATTAACTTCAACAAAGGAGTTTTTGGAGCTTTTCATAGTGATTCCGGTGCCCGAGTTTCAAGATCACTCATTTGCACTCGGTGGATCAAGTTTTGGGACCAAGTCGCCTTGAAGATGAAGATCGTCAAGAAGACTTAGGTATCCATAGTTTAGTGTGTTTTAGATCCATGTGTAAAGATAAGAATAGTTGATATGCTCAAGTGCACAACACACACGTTTTTATGTTTAAATATTGGTTTTTTCGGTTTTTAGTTTAACCGATATTTGTTTTCATGAATAGATTGATCAAAACAAGTTTAAATGGTTTATATGTATAATAGATGTATTCTAGTTATACATGCATGCATAAACTTCCTATACAAACTTATTTTGACTTTCCTATTCATGTATTGAAAATCCAAGTTTGATAAAATACAAGTTTTGATTTTTGGTAAAAATGATAAGACACAAAAATAGTTTCAAATTGCTTGATATTTAAGTTAAAATTTTTATCACAAGTTTATATATCAATGCAAAATGATAAAACTATTTTTGGAGATTTTTTACAAGACTTAAAAGAATTTTTAGAAATATGTTTAACTGTTTTTCTGACCCAGTTTCTGACCCAGACTGTGGCTGACAGGCCAGGTCGGCCGACCGGACGGTCTACCGAACCAAGGCCAGTCGACCGTTGCGGTCGACTGACGTGCACAACCCTGTGCATATTTGTCAGACACAGGGCCGGTCGGCCGACCGGATCAGAGAGCCTTGCTCTCTGTATCTGGGCGGTCGACCGAGAGGTCGACCGGAGCAGAGAAGTCTACTCTCTGTATCTGGGCGGTCGCCGGGCGGTCGACTGTATTGCCCCAACGGTCATATTTCTGACCGTTGGCGGTCGACCGGGCCGGTCGATCGAAAGCCTGTCAGGCTGCCAGATCAGCTTAAAGGCTAGTTTTCTGTTTGGGCTATAAATACCCCATCTCTTGGGATGTTTTGATAAGACTTTTAAAAAAAAAATTTCAGAGTTTCTCTAGTGTTTAAAACAAGTTTTCAAAAGTGTTTTTGGGTTTTAAACTTCCAAATTGGTTTTTGTGTTTTAGGGTTTGGGAAAATCAAAGAAAATAGAAATTGGGAGATTTGTTTTGTTCTTCAATTCTATCATTTACAAAGAGTTTTCCCATGTGTTTTCTTTGAGTCTTTGTTTTCAAACACCTAGTTTTTCCACTTGAGCTATATCATCTATCCTATTCTATAGGATCTTTTGTTTAGTGGAAAAGAGATTGTTTGTGGTTGAAAGAAACCACTTGTTGTAAAAACCCTCCTTGTATTTGTGTATTCCTCTTTAGTAGAGGTTGATCGGAGTGGTGTTTGGATCCCTCTTTGGTAGAGGTGATTGAGATTGTTGGCTACGGGCCTTATCCTTCTTCGGTAGAGGTGGATTTGTGGTTGTATTGCCTCGGTGGCATTGTAAGGTTAAGAGAGGAGTTCAGTACTCCTTTAGTGGATTGGAAATCCTTCTCGGTGAAGGCGGGGACGTAGAGCTAGGGGCTCGAACCTCGAAACATATCCTTGTGTTTGCGTTTGATCCATTATCTCTAAACTCTCTCTCTTTACATTTGTGCAAAGCATCATTCATATCATCATATCATATTTGCTTGCGTTGAGCATTGATTCATATTGTCATATCTATTATATGCTTGTGTGTTTGTGTGCCTCACTCAGTGTTCTAAATGGCGGCCACAGCGGCTACATCGGGCGAAAAAATTTATCGGGGATGGGGATATATCAGGGACATATCGGGGATATTTTCAAAATCGGATGTCAAAATCGGACTGTAAATATCTTCTTGTCTTAAATTGCATCTCAATAAGACAATATATGCATAAATTATATAAAGCTACATAAAACATCATACTTATATGTTTAAGATATACTTAACTCGACAACTTGCATTAAGCTTATAAATACATAATCACTATCTAAGTATAGAATCTTCACAAATGTCATATTACCACATCGCTCGAATAACCCAAATATCTAACCTAGAAATTGAGTGTGAACGCTATATCAGGTCCAAAATCGTCGAAATTGCGGCCGATATATCGGGCCATGCCGATTTATCGGAGATTTTGGGTGAAAATCGCTATATCGGTTTGGATGTGCCAAATCATTGCGGCTAGGTGCCGTAAACGCAATATCGGCGCAATATCGGTGTTATATCGGGGATATTTAGAACACTGGCCTCACTTATACTTAACACAAGAGCTTCATATAGCACCTCAACTCATATCTAGGGGAATCAAGAGGAGTTAGTCCAGAGCCCTTCACAGGGAATTCGGCTACACTTGTGTGTTATATTAAGTGTGTTGCAAAATTGTTTTAAGCTTTCACATTTAGCGCATTTAGTTTATAGATTATCATATCACCTATTCACCCCCCTCTAGGTGATTTACACATTAATCAAAATTTAGCATTAAATATCATGACAATGGTCAAGTATAGATTAAGAAAAATGGTTAAAGAGTACTAGCAAGTAATAGACCTAATTATCATCATCATGTGCCTTCAAGATAAAACTAGGGTTTAAGCATGCATGAAATTTAATTGGGTTCTCTATTCAATACTAAGGTCCATGATGGTGATATTAGCAAGTCATGCAAAGGGACTTTAGTTACTCATGGTAGAAGAGAAACATAGCATGGTTTTTGAATAAGAAGATTACATGAAATAAAGAAGCAAAATAAAGAACAAAAAAATAAATAAATAACAAAAGAGAGATGAAAAGAACAAAAGCACCTTGTATTGATCTGTCACCTCGAATCACAATGACTTCTCCTTCTTACAAATCTTCTTCAAAGTAAAAGAAAGTTAAAAATTATAATGAAAATTTGGAAAGAAAATAGATCTAAAGAAAACCTTAAGCTTGAGCTTCTGAGATGCCTCTGCTCTATTGCTCTTCAGGGGTATTTATAGGAGATTTGAGAAGTAGAGTCCCACATGAACATTCCCCCCAAAACTCCACGCAAGCGGCTATAGGATAGATGTGTTTTCGCCACTTTTCAGGGGGAAATACGGCCTTTTTGTGGAGTCTGGGCACGCGCTTTGGCGCGTGGTTTCATCTCGTCCATCCATCTGGAAATTTATCCTTAGAATGCTCGTTTGCATTCTATAATTTAAAATAACCATGTTTCCTAGATAACTTAGGAAACAAGTTATTTATAAATTCGAGTTTAAACTTAAATTCACTCCTTTATCTTTTGACTTAGGGATCAAGAAACCTAATTTAATTGATTTTCTCCTTCATCTCTGATTTAGGATAGGATAATCTCTAAATTATCTCGGGCTTGGTAGGCTTTTGGGCTTCTCTTGAACTTGTGGGCTTCTTAAGGCTCTTTTCTTTTCTCCTTTTAATTAAGGAGGCTTGCACGTTACTAAACAATAAAATAATTAAATAGTAATACTTTATAAAGAATAAATATGAAAATATGACTATAAATATGCATTACTGATGATCAATCAACTATATATGAGCATGACAAGTGCATCTATTCTAAGAATTTTAACAACGAGTATATCATCCTTTATCTATATGTAGATGATATTCTTATTCTTGAAACTTCTCTTGATGGCACTTCAAAGAGTAAAGCATTATCTCTCCCAAAACTTTGATATGAAAGATCTAGAACTTGCAAATATTCTATGGGAATGAAGATATCCAAAACTCCTAATGGAATATCTCTGAGTTTGGTTCATAGTATTAAGAGAATGTTCACAAATTTGATTTCTATAACACTAAACTAATTTTTTCACCCTATGGTTCTTCAATTGCTCACGGATGAACTTATGTCTCAACTGAAATACTCTCAATTAATATGTTCACTTCTATATATATCCAATAGGATGAGGCCTGACATCTTTTATGTGGCAGGTAGATTAAGTAGATATGCTAGCAACCCTAGTAGAGAACACTGGACTGCATTAGAGAGAGTATTAAGATATCTTAGAGGTACAATTGGCTATTGTCTGACTTACACTGGATATCCTAATGTTATAAAAGGGTATAATGATGCCAACTGGGTCACTAACTCTAACAATGTAAAGTCTACTATTGGATATGTATTCACGTTCGGTGGTGTTGTTATGTGCTGAAAATCCTGCAAGCAAATAGTGATTGCCAGAAGTACCATGAGGTCTGAGCTTAATGCTCTGGATAGTACTTGCTCTGAAGCTAAATGGTTAAAAAAATCTTTTATCAGAATTCACTATTGTGTCTAGACCTATACTTCATATCTCAGTTCACACTGACTCAAGATCCATCATTGAGATTCTAAAGTAAGAGAATGCTAATAAAAAGATGAACAGACACATTCAAATCAGATTGTACCTTCAGTGCCTATTGGATAAAGTTGTGATTCTGAACTTTAAAAAGTCTTGAAAAGAATCTTGCTGGACCGGTGACTAAGGGTCTTTCTAGGAGTGTGGTCCTAGAATCATCGATGGAGATAGAGTTCAGCTCATAGTAGAGTTCACCTATAGTGGATCCTAACCTACTTGATTGGGAACTGGTTCCATGAAAGAAATTCAATGTGGTAGAAACAAGCTGGACTGGTTATACTCATGTAGAGTATCGACCCGAATATATTTATCATATATGTAGCGTTGTAGCTACTACCACTTTTTTATGGTGACAATGCTCTTATAATACATCTGGGTAGGTTGAGTTTAACTCTTAATAAGTCTAATGCATGTGTGTGGGGGTATAACATTCAGCTATAGTATCTTAAGAGAACTCACTTACATGAGAGGAACATGAAAGGCCCAGTTGGGGGGCAGGGCTAGCCCCTAAATTCTCATGAGTCATTTATTGTGAGCATGACCATTAACGCTCAACCCTCTCACTTAATCGATAGAGACTTACTGTGTGCATATTCTATCAATATCTGATTAAAGAGGCAAGTCTAAGATATATGTGTGTGCATCAAGGCTTTTGACATGCTATTTCATAATTACAAAAAACCTCATATCAACTCTCTTTGGGAAGTCTTGATCATGTAGAACTCTTGATTAATCTTGTGATACAGCTCCAAATGAAATGCTTCACAAATGTCTTCATCAAAACATGTTCCAACATTCTTCCCCTTTTTGATGATGACACGTTGTGTGCACATATGCTTCCCCTGCAGAATATAAGTTATATTTTTCCTCCCCCTGCAGAAAATGGGTTATAACAGATATAGAAATACTTTGTTCTCCCCCTGCAACAAATATATCATAAAATATATACATATGAAGTATTGTTCTTGAATTCTTATATGGTACCTGTAAGATAAATGTTAGATGATACCAATCATAAAAGAACATATTAACCTTTAGGAGTCCAAATCCATTTTGAATTTGGTTTCCACCTGTTAGTATACACATAATTGCATGAATTACATATATCATGAATGTATGATGCAATATAAGTATTTTTATCATTAATGCTTAAATTCTTAGGAATCCATATATACTTATTCTTAATTCTTTTTGAAACATTATTAGATTTTTCTTTTCACAAAAGAATCATATGGATTACTAATATATGAAGATTTTTCAATATATCCAATACCATAATTACTATGTGACAGCTTTTGAAAAGATAACAAGTCATTCAATTTTTCTTTTCCTTGATTGAACTTAGTCACATTTTTCAACATATCTTCATATTTCTTTTTGAAAACTAACATGTCTTTATCCAATATAAAATCCTTTCATTCAAAGACATAGTTTCCTTTTTAAGAAAAACATTTTCTTTTATAAACTTCTCATTATCATTTTTCAAAGATGATATTACTTTTTCAAACTCATCTTTTTGAGAGTTTATAGAAGAAACTTGTAAAGCATAACATGAATTTTCATTTAAAAGTTTTTCATTTTCTTTTGATAAAACTTTATTTTTCAGTTTTTCATTTTTCAGATCATTAAATAATTCATGAAATGCATATGAAAGTTCAGTAAATGATACCTCATCATCTTCTAGGGCCATGTAACAGAGGTTGACACGTTCAGTGGTTTCTTCTTCGTCAGAGGACGAGGAATCACTGTTTTCCCATGAGGCTTCGTAGTCTTTTATCTTTCTGAATTTTTTGCTCTTGAATTTGCCTTTATTTTTTAGCAAAGGGCAATCCTTCTTGAAATGACCTGTTTTATTGCAATTAAAGCATTTGAATTTACCTTACTTTAGGAATCTCCTTAATTTCTTTGAAAGCATTGCCATCTCCTCTTCATCTTCATCGGAATCGTCCGTGTTGGTGGATGCATGGAAAGCAAGTTCTTTCTTCTTTGAGTGGTGTTGTCGTTCCTCCTTCTTTCTTTCTTCCAACTGCACTTCATATGCCATTAGATTACCAATTAGGTTTTCTAACGTCATAGTTGAGAGATCATTTGCCTCTTCAATAGCGGTTGTCTTGTTCTCCCATTCTGGTGCGAGTGCACGAAGGATCTTGCGAACTTTTCGACTTGGGTGTAGTCCTTTCCAAGGGATGCTAAGGAATTGGTAATGTCGGTGAATCTTGTAACCATTTCTGATATGGTTTCATTCTCCTCCATTTTGAATAATTCAAACCTGTGGACAAGAACAGATATTTTAGACTCTTCAACTTTATTTGTGCCTTCGTGTGTTACCTGAAAAGTATGCCATATTTGATTTGCCAAAGTTGTCGTTGACACACGGTTGAACTCTTCTTTGGTTAAGGTATAGAACAAGGCATTCATCGCTTTGGCATCAAGGTTCGCATTCCTCTTTTGATCATCACTCCAAGCGTTGTAGTGGGTAGCCGGTTTGGTGTACGGTGCTTCTACGATGTTCCAAAGTTCGTAGTTGAGCGATTGCAAGTAGATCTTCATTCTACATTTCCAATAGTTGTAGTTAGATCCGTCAAATAGCGGTGGACGTTGTGTAGAATGTCCTTCTTTGAATTGTGACGAAGGGAACTCCGTTGCCATCCTTGCTTGTTGTTGACTAGGTATGCAAGGCTTGTGATTGGTAGTGAAAAGTGCATTTTTATCATAACATTTACCATCACATTTTCATATTTATTCATTTAATTCTGCACATTTATTAATATTTTGTGATTTATTGTGTGCAGGCCTCGAAATAATAAAAAGAAAGAATTAAAGCTTAAAAAGAGCCCAAAAGCCCACATTTGAAGCCCAAGTGCAAAAGTGCAAATATCAATTGTCAAAGTGCAATACACAAGGGCTAAAGTTACAATTATCAAAGAAGAGGAAGGATAGACTTCTATCCAACCCTAAACACTTGCAGGATGAGGATAAAAGTCAAAGATAAGAGTGCAAAGATAAGGAAATTCGTGGATAAAGATATTGGGAGATTTGAAATCTAGATAACTTGATTCCCAAGTTATATCCAAATCCCATGATAAAGAGCCAGGATGCAGCTTCCAGAAGCAAACGCCCAGATGGACGGATCAGGAGAAGCCACGCGCCAAAGCGCGTGGCAATCTGCCACCAAAATGCCGCAATTCCACGGCAAATGCCGCATTTCCACGGCAGTGAAGATAAGCCAGGGCAACGGCTTTTGTGTACGACTTGTGTTCGGACTCTAACTCCTTCTGCGCCTATAAATACCCCCTGCAGTGCAACACAGAAGGTCGTCCAGCGCAGTACAGGGCCAAAATTAGGGTTTCTTCTAGGTTTTCTTCTTTTGTAATTAGGTTTTTCTTTTTATTTTCAGTGAGGGAGAGGGCTATGTTGAGAGTGACACCGATGTATGCTTCTCTTCTCTTCCATTGTATCAAGTAATAAAGGTAATTTTTCTTTTTATGTCATTGCTTTATTTTCTTTTTTGTTTTCTTCTCTTTTTCTATTTTTATCTCTGTTGGTTTATGATGAGCATGCAAGTGATTTCCAAAGCACAAGTATAACGTATCTTGGTGGGTGCTAACGATATTTCATGGTGATGCTCTCCTCCTCAAGGTACGTATCACTTCATACTTGCCCAAGCTTGATGATATAATGCGAACAGGGGACTGAGATCGATCCTATGGTTTATGCGTTCAACGCCTCCAAAGCAAGGTAGAAAGTGTTAGGATTTCACGCTTTTCTTCAACCAACTAAGGTTAGTGTTTATTTCTTTTCTTTTCTTTTTTTTATTTTTGTAGATTAAATCACCATCTCCCAATTCTTTCTTTCTCATCTCATTATAAATACCACCTCTAATCCTCCATCTTCATAATCTACCGCCTTCTTCCTAACTTAACTTTAACTATTCTTTTTGTTAACTTAAAGAAAATAATTTTTAGAGATAACTTACAAACGCTTCTATCGCTAGTCCCTCCCTGAGGATCACGACCCGCATAGCAACTGCTACCGCGGATTCGAATTGAGAACCTTGCACAACTTATTCTAAATCTGATATTATTTATTTTGTGTGCAGGTAAAAACTCAATCAACAGCTTGTATACCGGTTCGGGGGCTCTGATACCAAATGTTGGTCCCGAGATGATGCTAATTGTTGAACTTGCTCTGTTGGCACTTATGGATCTAAAATACGAAGTCAACACAAATACTAAAACAAAGAAGGATTAAGTTAAGCAAATAAATAAACTTGCAATAAAAGAAATCAAATCTCAGAAAAGTTTAGACCAACGCAAACACGAGAGATTTATCCTGGTTCGGTCCTCGTGACCTACATCCAGTCCCCAAGCCTCTCGCTTGAGATTTTCCTTTATCCTTGATTTTGTAGACCCAAAATCAACACCATGCACACCACTTGACAAATCCCCTTTGCCAAATGTGTACACCTTCTCTTTACAACCAAGAGAACAATCACCACCTTGTACAACTTGCTCTACACCAAGAAGACACCTGTGTACAATGATTTCTTTGAGGATTACAACACTTCCAATAAGCCTTGGTACTATGTATGAACGTAGACAAGGTCTAGTATAGGAGAAAACTTCAGAGAACTTCACTATAGAGTTGAAATTTGGTAAAGAACTGAAGTGGGAACAGTTTTCAGGATTGGCAGAATTTTGTGATTTAGAAAACTGAAGATTAGGATTGGTATTTGGCCTTTAGATTAACAACCCTTTATATAGCTGCACTCTAGGGTAAATTAGGGTAGTTACAAGTGCAATTCAAAAGTTTAAAACGTTGGAAAATGTTGCACAAAAGATCAGATAACAGAACTGTTCAACAGTTAGAAACTGCCTATAGTCGACTTGCCTTTTGAGTTAGTCGACTATACTAGGCAAATTTCCAAAGGGTAGTCGACTACTAATGGGTATTAGTCGACTAGGTCAAGATAAGTTCAAGTGACAGGATTCTGGATAACTGAACCAAGTCGACTGCAACTTCTTTATAAGTCGACTAGGCCAGAGATTAGTCGACTAGGGGAATAGGGTTAGTCGACTACAATTGTCTATTAGTCGACTATGTCTTCTGTCAAGTCGACTAATGGACAAACAGAGAGTTGGGTATAAAGTGAGACACAGGATTAGTCGACTAGGAAGTTTGGTCAAGTCGACTACTCTATGGGTTAGTCGACTATAAAGGGATATAAGTCGACTATAAGTCTAAGATATGTGTGTGTGCATCAAGACTTTTGACATGCTATTTTATAATTACAAAACACAACATATCAACTCTCTTTGGGAAGTCTTGATCATGTAGAACTCTTGATTAATCTTGTGTTAGAGCTCCAAATGAAATGCTTCACAAATGTCTTCATCAAAACATGTTCCAACACATCGTGAGGCTATCTTCCAAAAGTTAGAAATTAGTGGGAGCACTTAGTAAAAAGTTAGCCATGAATTTTTACAACTAAGAAAAAAATCCTTTTTACAAACCACCAAAACATTTTCCAATTATTCTTAAAAACAACTTGTTTTCACTTTTCAATTCTTTATTTGGAAACAAGAACTTTCTTTCTTCTTGAACTTTGAAGTCGCATCAAGCTTCCATCGCTCTCCCTCCTTGTGGATATGACCCGTATATCCACTTCGTTACTACAAAAGAATCGCAAAGTAGTAACATCAACCCACACTTCCTTCTCTTATTTTAGTGCTTGCTTTTTACCGATCAAATTTTGGCGCCGTTGCCGGGAAGGGAACGGTTTTATTGTTCAATACTAAAGAATGTTCTTTATTTTTGTGTGTAGGAGAAGTACCAAGGAGCTCACTATCACGGGAAGTAAAAGAGGTGGCCAAGGACATTGCGCGAGGATTCATTTGCCCTCGGAAAAATTCGTGTAAAAGCGAGTTTTTTCGATTGAAGTACTAACAAACTCGTTAGCAGGGTTGCCGAAAGCCGCTAAAAAATTGCTTTCTAAATTTTTAGTTTCCTTAGATGCTTCACCTTTATGCATGTATAACAAACTCAACAAAAATTCACTTGTTGCTTAATTGAAATTTGGATTAGACTTTTACATTTAAGGGCACGTGTCTATTTTAATTCATTTCAATTTCTGTTGAAGAGTGCTGGATACGTGTGCATTCATATAGAATAGGACCAATATTTTGAAGTGATTTATCGCTTTGAGTGTTACCTTATGGTTAATAAACTGCACACTTGCACAATTGACTTTAAGGGCAAAACCCAAGTAAACAAGATAACGTGGGGATTTCATCACCCTTCCTTAGCCCAAAATCATCTCCAAGTGCACTCACATTTTCCCAAGCCTTAACTAAAAATCAATAGACGTTGGCCCTAGGGACATCTCGGACTCACTAAAAAATTAACCGAGGTTGAAAATTGTATGAACTATACTCCTGCAAAATTGGTGTCTAAGGAAAGTGGATTGAGAGGTAAAGCCTCGAAAGCTCCGTGGTTTGGCGTAATTTGGCCCGTGGCTCCGCTCGGATACCTCCCCCCGAGCTTTGCCTTTTCTTGGCCGATTAGCTTATAGTCGAGTTCCTACAACAACCTTCTCCAGAGAATCGACCAGTTAGGAGTCGTCTAGGTCCAGGTACCTTAGATTAAGGCTTGTGGTTGTTTTTCTTTCTTTTTTTGTTTTTTGTTCTTTCTCGATTGTTTGTTGTCTTCACGTTGTTTATGGTGTGCTGCATGCAAGAGTGGGTGAGAGATCCATTAACTTCTAGATTAACAAGAAATACTTCTCTACCCTTGGATCCAGAACCAGTGATGGCGTCACTTCAGGATAGATTTTACCCAATCAGAACTTCACTTCCATCTTGCGTAAAACTTCCTGAAGCAAACTGAAATAACTTCGAGTTAAAGCCCCAATTCATTAACACTCTTCCCAAATTTCATGGTTTAGAATCGGAGGACGCATACTTCTTTGTTAGGGAATTTGAAGAAGTATGCCTCATGATGCGTATACCTCAGCTAGGAGACGATGCCATTAGGTTACGTTTCATCTCTTTTTCCCTAAAGGACTAGCTAAGAAGTGGTTGTACAGCTTGGCAGCAGATTCAGTCATGACCTGGGATGATTTCGTCAAGGCCTTCTTGAAGAAATTCTACCCAATTCACAAAACTGCCCTCATTAGGAAGAACATCATGCAGTTTAGGTAAGAACCGAGCGAGCCATTTTGGAGATACTTTGAGTGATTCAAAGATCTTCTAGCTCAGTGCCCTCATCATGGCATGGAGAAATGGCGTCGGTGCTAGATTCTCTACGATGGTCTAGATTATCAGACGAAGACCCTGTTAGAAACGATGTGTCAGGGAAGGTTCTTGCAGAAGGATGAGAATCAGGGTTGAGATTTATTTGAGGATTTAGTGGAGAAAACCCTGCAATGGGAGTCAGCCTCAGAAAAGCCTAGAAATTCACAATCTATAGCTTCAAGAGGAGGGCTCCTATCTCTAGAATCATCCATAACTGCCAAGGCTAAGATTGCTACCCTAATGAGAAGGATAGAGGCTCTGAAAACTAAAGAGCCTGCCAATGTCAACCAGATCAACCCACCACCAATTCACAATCCGGGTTGTTCGTACTTTCAGGCACCAAACCATGTCTTTGAAGACCTATTTTTCACAACCAACAAGTGCCACCGGAACACCTGAACGCGGCTTATTCACGGCCGCCACACAACCCCTACTCACAAACATACAATCCCGGCTGGAGAAATCACCCTAATTTCTCCTGGGCCTAAAACAATCCTCCCAAGCCTAATTTTTCCAACAATTTTCACTATCCTACTCCTCCACCAACTTTTTCCAGTTAAGCCCCAGCTTTGTCCTCCCAAGGCTCACCAATGGAAAAGAAAATCAGTAAATTGGAGGAGAGCATAGAAGCTTTCATAAAGTCCCAAGCTGCTTTCATGCAGAATCAGGGACAAACTCTGAACAATCATTTACAGACCATTTCGAGATTGGAAATGCAGATGAGTCAGTCAGCTAGCTCCCTAAGTGAAAGATCAAAGGGTACTTTACTTAGTCAGCCGCTAGTTAACCCAAAAACCTCCAATCAAGCATATAATATTCAGGATCCATCGATTAACCAGTGCAATGCTGTTCACACAATGCGATCTGAAAAGAAGGTAGACAACTAGGTCTACCAACAGAAAAGTCCAGTCCATCCTGATCCCACTCCAGCCTCCACCCCTGCTAGTTCCTCCCAAACTGCTCCTCAAACATCTGACGAGGATAAAGCGGCTGAACAAGTTCATAAGCCTGTAGCACCTTTTCCCAATAGGCTTAGGAACAACAATAAGAATATGTACATGGAGAAAATGCTAGAGATGTTGAACCAGGTCAAATTGAATGTGCCACTCCTTGACGCTATCCAACAAGTCCCGGCTTATGCCAAATTTCTTAAGGATATGTGTACGAAGAAGAGAAGACCAATATGCCTAAGAAAGTGTTCCTGGCCAGTAATATAAGCGAAATTCTGTCTGGTCCCATTCCGGTGAAATACAAGGATCCCGGTATCCCACCATTTCTTGCACCATAGGACAGACCGAAATCAGTAGAGCGCTTCTTGACCTGAGAGCAAGTATCAACTTGCTACCTCTCTCAGTATACCAGCAACTTGGGTTGGGCGAGCTAAGCCCAACTCGAGTCACCATTCAGCTAGCTGACCGATCTGTGAAGATCCCGAAGGGAAAATCACAAGCGTTCTTATCCGGGTCGGGGATTTCATTTACCCCGTTGACTTCATTGTGCTTGAGACTCAACCTGTGTCCAATCTTAGGTCTCAAACTCCCGTTATCTTAGGGCGCCCATTCCCTGCTACAGCCAATGTCATAATCAACTGTAGGAACGGGTCCATGCGATTGACTTTTGGAGACATTACGAACGAAGTCAATGTCTTCAATCTTGGAAGACAACCTAGGGATGTCAATGATCAGACGTTTGAGGTCAATTCTATTGAAAACCTGACCAGTGAGCATGAGGAAAATATGGAGACAGAAACTGAGGCAGAGTTTGATCTGGAGGCTGAGGATTTTAATCTAGACCAGATCGTAGATTCAGCAGTAGATTGGGCATCAAGCCCAAGTATACCTCATCATAGGATTGAAAACCCAGAGATTACCTCCAATGAAGCAACACCTTCCCTAGAGCTCAAAGTCTTGCCTGAACACCTCAAGTACGCCTACCTGGGCGGAAAGGACACCTTGCCAGTCATCATAGCATCCCACCTGACTGAGCAACAAGAGGACAGCGTAATGTCTATTCTGAAAAGACATAGGGAAGCCATTGGATGGACGATGAAGGACATCAAGGGAATAAGTCCAGCTATAGTGCAACAAAGAATCCATTTAGTCGATGAAGTAACCTCTGGGAGGGGCCCACAACGCAGGCTTAACCCTCTCATGCAAGAGGCAGTTAAGGCTGAAATTCTGAAGCTATTAGACAATGGGATCATTTATCCCATTTCTGATAGCCAATGAGTTAGCCTTGTTCATGCGGTCCCAAAGAAGGCTGGCTTTACGGTGGTAGAAAATGAGGAAAAAGAGTTGGTACAAACAAGACTACCTATCAAGATTCGTGTTTGTATTGACTATAGGAAGCTTAATGCAGCTACCCGTAAAGACCACTTCCCGCTACCCTTCATCGACCAAATGCTTGAGCGTTTGGCTGGACATGAGTACTACTGCTTCCTAGATGGGTACTCGGGATACAATCAAATCCCCTTTGCTGCAGAAGACCAGGAAAGATGACGTTCACCTGCCCGTTCAGAACCTTTGCTTATCGGCGCATGCCTTTTGGATTGTTCAATGCTCCTGCAATGTTCCAACGGTGCATGCTTAGTTTGTTCTCTGACATGGTGGAACATTTTCTTGAGATTTTCATGGATGACTTCTCCATCTATGGAGATTCATTTGATCAGTGTCTTCATCACCTAGAGTTAGTGATACAAAGATGCGTTGAGAAAAACCTAACTCTAAACTGGGAAAAATGTCACTTCATGGTGAGACAAGGGATTGTCTTGGGCCATGAGATTTCGAGGAGAGGCATAGAAGTGGATAAGGCTAAAGTAGAAGTGATTGCTAAGCTTCCACCACCCAAAAGCATCAAGGATATTAGATCCTTTTTAGGGCATGCTGGGTTCTACCGACGGTTTATTAAGGACTTTAGCAAAATCGCGAGGCCCTTAACCAACCTGCTCGCTAAGGACGTGCCCTTTGATTTCAATGATGAATGTTTCAAGTCATGGGGGAAGCTTAAGCAAGAACTTATCTCTGCGTCTATTATTTCTGATCCTAATTGGGCCCAGCCGTTTGAAATCATGTGTGATGTATCGGATTTTGCTATTGGCGCTGTTCTAGGACAGCGCATCGATATAGACAGCACGTGATTTACTATTCGAGTAGGACCTTGAATGACGCCCAACAGAATTATACAACGACTGGAAGGAATTCTTGACCGTTGTCTTTGCGTTAGAAAAGTTCCGGCCCTACTTGTTAGGTTCGAAGACGGTGATTTTTACGGATCACTCGGCTCTGAGATACCTCATGACTAAGAAGGAAGCAAAAGCCCGACTGATTCGGTGGATCCTTTTACTTCAAGAATTTGACTTTGAAATCTGGGATAAACGAGGTATAGAAAATGTGGTCGCTGATCATCTCTCACGAATTCCGAATGCACCAAACATCCAAGCTCCGATCAATGAGGATTTATCAGACGAGCACATCCTAGCCATTCTTAAGGAACCTTAGTATGCGGACATTGTTAATTACCTGGCCACGGGACAATTACCCGCTGACTGGACAAAGCAAGACCAAGACCGCTTCTTTGCCCAAGTATGGTACTTCTTCTGGGAAGAACCATATCTTTTTAAGTATTGTCCCGACCAAATTATTAGATGATGCATATCAGAGGAGGAACAGAGGAGTATGCTCAGCTTTTGCCATAACCTTGCATGCGGAGGACACTTCGGTCCCCGCAAGACTGCAGAGAAGGTTCTACAAAGTGAGTTCTACTGGCCCACTTTGTTCAAAGACTCATATCATTTTGCAAGTCATGCGCAATTGTCAGAAAATTGGGAAAATTTTAAAAAGAGACATGATGCCCCTAACCTGATCCTTGAAGTTGAAAATTTTGATGTATGGGATATCGATTTCATGGGCCATTCCCCAATTCCTTTGACAACCAGTTCATTTTGGTTGCTGTAGATTATGTCTCTAAGTGGATAGAAGCTGTGCCAACTAAGACGAATGACAACACAGTGGTTGTCAAATTTCTTAAAGAGAACATCTTCTCCCGATTTGGCACCCCCAGAGCAATAATTAGTGATAATGGATCACATTTCTGTAATAGAGTTTTTAAAGCTCTGATGCGAAAATATTCCATCAATCACAAGTTACCTACTCCGTATCATCCCCAGACAAGTGGGCAGGTCGAAGTCACCAACCGACAGATCAAGCTCATTCTGGAAAAGATTGTCGGATAAAACTGAAAGGATTGGTTGGTTAAGCTCAATGATGCATTGTGGGCTTACCGCACCGCTTTTAAGACAGTTCTGGGGATGTCTCCTTATAGAATCGTGTTTGAAAAAGCCTGTCATCTATCAGTAGAGTTAGAACGACGGGCCCTCTGGGCAATTAAGCAACTCAACTTTGATCTGACCAAGGCCGGTGAACTTAGGAGACTGCAGATTTCAGAATTAGAAGAGATACGGAATGAAGCCTATGAGAATGCCCGAATCACCAAGAGCAGGACTAAACTTTTTCATGACCAAAACATAACCCGGAAAAATTTTGCACCGGGAGATAGGGTTCTGCTATATAACTCTAGGCTTTATATTTTCGCGGGGAAGCTGAAAACTCGTTGGTCGGGACCGTTCATTATGCGCACTGTTTTCCCACACGGTCCTGTGCTTATTGCAGACCCTAAAAACAACACGGAATTCAAAATGAATGGGCAAAGACTGAAGTCCTTCTTGACCAATGAGCCTATGACTCCGGATGATAGTGTGCTGACTCTTTTTGTCCCGTCATACACCTAACCACAACAAATAAATAAAATAAAAAAAATAAAAAAATTGTTTATATGCTTACCCCTTCTACATTCTTTTTGACATTTCTTTAGCCTATTCGCACTTGGCCGGCCCGAGTCCACAAAGACGGTGACATCATTTCTTCCCCCTATTTATTGCATTTGCATTTCCATATGCATTCATTAAGGACAATGCATTAGATAGGTATGGGGGTGCTAACACTTTTTCTTTTTCCTTTTATTCTTTCTTTTTCTTTCAAAAAATAATTGAAAAAAAAGGAAGAGAAAATTTAGATTGAAAAGAAATTTCATACTCTTTATAAAATACCAAAAGATTATAGGAAGTACGGGAACCTTATTAATGAATCTTTATTTTTGCCTAAATAAATAAGAAAGATTGGTTTGACTAAAAAGTTAGAAGGGATAAGGAAAATAACTCATACCGTTTATTTAGCCTTAGTAGAATATGCATAACCCACACACACATGTTTGGGATTTAGAGACACAACTCTGAAAAAAAAAGCTGAATAATTGTGCCTCAAGAAGCATGATTACTCACGCCAAAATTTTTTTATATACAATAATGTATAAATAAATCTTGATTTCGTGGCCTACTCCGCTTGCATATTTGACCTGAAGGGTGTTTTTCCCAACTGGTGCCCTAAGACCATCTGGTTTGGGAGTCATCAGTTTGATATGTGTTATATAAGTGAAGTAAGCCTAATGGAACCAAGAATAATAAGTAAATATTAATAAAATTAAATGATATTTAAATTTGAGTTGAAAAATCCCAAGCACATCACACTTACACATTATGCATATCTATCTAAAGCAAAATAAAAGAATGAGTTACAAGTACAAGATCCTTTCTAATTTAAAGAAAAATCATAGTTTTCTCTTTTATGAAGGCTAAAGTATAAGAGGACTTATGAGGGTTAAACCTAATTCTTACATCCTTCGGTCATTTTTGCTTAGATGATTGAAAGTTCTTTTTCATGACAAAATCTTTTCTAAATTAATAACTACTTTTCATTACTTACTGGATTTTGTGGGTGCAATCTACTGAAAACTCTCAGGAGACAACACTCCTCCTCTAGGGGAAACCTAGAGATTTAAAGGCTTGTTGCACATGCTCAGTGCAATCGCGTCACCTGCGAAAGTGGTGTAATAATGTTCTCATTTTTGTTTTGCTCGGGATGAGCAAAAAGATAAGTGTGGGGGTGTGATTAGTCTCTAATTTTTCATAATTTTCATCACATTCTCATATTTATCTCATGTAAAATTCTACTAATAAACCTTCCTTACTTGATCCTAGTCCATGGTGTGCAAATGAAGAAAAAGACCTTAATCACCATTTAATTTGTGATTAAAGACCTACCAAGTAGCCATTGACTTTAAAGTGAAGATTTTGTCAGTCAAATGAATCAAATCACGAATCCAAGACATCATGACGTCAGAACACAGATGGGACGGGGCACTGCCCGAAGCCAGGCACGCGTGGCCCTTTGGGCGCGGGCGCGCCTGCGCTTTGGGCCGCGTGTTGTTCACGTGGCTCCTTTTACCCTGGTGCCTATAAATACCCCCCCAGGGGTCTTCAGTTACCAGATATCTAGTGCTTTAGCAAGTTTTTGTAATCTTATTTTTAGGTTTGTAGTTGTTGTTGTTCTTCTAGTTGTTGTTTTAGCCATTAGAGTGAAAGAGAGAGAGTGTGTAAGTGTTGTATTGGAAGGGTGACAAGCTAATACAAGTACTACTTCTCTTTCTTCTTTCCATTTACTTGTCTTTGCCATTTGCTTTTACTTTCTTGTTGTAGTGTAACTTCTTTCTTCTTCACTCCTTTTCTTTTACTTTGTTGTAGTGTAACTTTCTTTCTTTAACTTTTCTTTTCTTTTGTTTTCTTGTAGTGTAACTCCCTCTCTCCACTTCTTTTCCTTTATTGTTTCTTTTACTTTTATGGCTAACTAACTTTTCATTAGCATGCCTAACTAACTACTAACCCACTAATTTCTAACACTTGATTGATAACCCAAATGAGTCAATAGTATTAAACAAGCCTTCTGCAAACAAGAGCTATGGCATCTTAAGACGAGGGTTCTAACTCTAATTTACCTACAAGTATTTACTTTCTTATACTTCATGCTTAATGAGTTTTGATGATTTATGAGTTGTGTACTTTACTTGTTATTGTAAGTTAGAGACTTTTCTTTTTAACTTTGTCGATACCAATAGTGCACTCGAGTCTTCCTTATTCTCGCTTTCTATCGGATCTTGATAAGGGAATGTCCGAGTTTTTGCCGTGTAAAGCTAAGTTTTAGGATGAACTTTTACTCGATTTTCACGTGAATAGTTCCAATTCAAAAGGTTTGTGTTCGCCTATGATCCAGCATGAGGCTATCTTCCAAAAGTTAGAAATTAGTGGGAGCACTTAGTAGAAAGTCAGCCATGCATTTTTACAACTAAGAAAAAAATCCCTTTTACAAACCACCAAAACATTTTCCAACTATTCCTAAAAATAACTTATTTTCATTTTTTAATTCTTTATTTGGAAATAAGAACTTTCTTTCTTCTTGAACTTTGAAGCCGCATCAAGCTTCCATCGTTCTCTCTCCTTGTGGATGCGACCCGTATAGCCACTTCCCTACAACGGAAGAATCGCAAAAGCAGTAACATCAACCCACACTTTCTTCTCTTATTTTAGTGCTTGCTTTTTGCCGATCAGCTGCATGCTCTGAATGGTTTTGACTTTGTCTGGGTTAAGATGAATTTCTTTTGATGTAACAATAAACCCAAGGAACTTGCCACTCGAAACTCCCAAGAAGGATTTTGTCGGATTCATTTTTAGTTGATGAGCCCGCATTATGTCGAACATCGTTCTCAAGTCATGCATATGGTCATTCTTATTGCGGCTTTTGACAGCAATGTCGTCGACATAGCATTCTACCGTTTTTAAAAGATGATCGCGGAAGATTGTACTCATTGCCCGCTGATAGGTTGCTCCGGCGTTCTATAGCCCGAAGGGCATCACAGTGTAACAGTATACCCCCAATGGCGTCCGGAACGAAGTATGCTTCTCGTCGTCGGGATACGTCTTAATCTGATTGTACCCTGAAAAGCCATTCATAAAAGACATTCTTTCGAATCCACAGGTATTGTCAATCATGACGTCGGTGATGGGCAGTGAGAATTCGTCTTTAGAGTAAGCTGTATTGAGATCACGGTAGTCGATGCAGATCCGAATTTTCCCATTCTTCTTGAGGACGGGTACGATATAGCAACCCAATCTGGATATTGTTCTTCCCGTATGAAGCCACATGCAATGAGCTTATGAACTTCGACTTCAATAGCCTCCATAATGTTCGGGCGAAACCGACGTTGTTGCTGCTTGACTGGCTTGGCATCAGGTTTGATATTTAGATGATGCATGATTACTTGTGGATCAAGTCTAGGCATGTCTTCGTAGTTTCATGCGAAGACGTCTGTATACTCCTTTACAGGTATTATTAATTCTTCTTTTTCTATAAGTGATAAGTTCTCACTTGTAAAGATGGGTTTAGGGTATTCTTGACTACCCAAGTTGACCTGCATCACCTTATCTTCGATAGGTGGTTCGCGCAGTTCGAATCACTTTTCTCATTGGAGATCCAATTGTTGAACCCATGGTTCCTCATCAGTAGCTTTCGCTGGCTCCAATTGACTGCTTGAAGTCATATTAACGGTGAGATTCTCGAACATCATTCCCATACTGACATCTGAGTCCCACTCGGGGGAGAGGCAGAATGTGATGGTATCGGTTCGTCATCCTTGAATTGAACCATTGCTGGTGGTGTGGGTGTATTATCCCAACCCCCTGCATGTGTTATCATAGTAATTTGCAGGTTTCCCTTTTAGCACAAAGTTACGCAGCAAGTTACGCCTTCCTTTTTCGAAATTCAGGCCCTCTCCATGCTTCAGCTTGTAACCCATTTCCCTCCTCATATGGTGCGCTGGTCGCGCATAATGGAAAAATTGCGGGGTGTCTGAACTTGAATTTGCGGCTATGGACCCTCATTGTTGAGCTTTACCAAAAATTATCAGTAACTGACCTTCTTTGGATTGAGGGATCACTAAAACGGCCCCTTTTACAGATTCCATGGGTGTGTCGGATGCGTTTAGCCTATGTAAAGGCATGTGCAGAGAGCTATCCGTAATGGATTCAAACAACCCAATACTCACATGATAATCAAAGGAAATATTATCATTAATTACACATTCGCCCTCATCTTCAGAAGGAGTGTTACATAGGGGGTTATTAAGACATGCTATAATTGGTTCACCAATCAAAATGGCTGGCATGTTTGTTTCAGATTCTGAATCCGCCTCATTGCCACAATCATCATCATCCGGCAATGATTCTTTCGATGTTTCACCGGTCTCTTGATACAAGAGAGCGTCAGTAAAGTAATTTTTCACTCCTTTGAATGGTTGCTTCTCAGCGAAAACAGTTCGTACTGTCGCATCATCTTCAATATATTTGAAGCAGTAGTGCAGGGTGGAGGGAACGATCCAGTTGGCGTGAATTCATGGTCGTCCCAGTAGCAAGTTGTATGACGTGTCAGCGTCAATGACATAGCATGTCACTTCTGACTTCAGGCCCGATTCGGTAACAGAGTCGAATTTTCCCAAGTGGATGACTACTTCCGGCATTAAAATCGTATATTGTTGTAGTGATTGCTGTAACGCCCCGATCCCAAGGATACGGAGACGTTATGGCGACGTACATACGCGAGGTGAAAACACGCTCACGCGTACGTTAAGCCTCAGTACAGTACAATACCTCCATATAGATATGAGGTCCAGCATGAAATAAGTACAGGAATACCTGCAGAAAGAGGTCAGCGATCATAATAGATATGAAAAATGGGGACAAATAAGATAACAGAAATAAATGACTAAGGTACCTATGAATAAGCCAGATGAGGAATCTCCTATGTGACTCCAAGGCACTCTCGGTACGCGGATCTCCAATCTGGGCACGCAAACCCAGGGTCGTCAGAAAGCGACCTAGTGAGCGGTAAAATGAAGGAGGCAGTAATATATATATATATATATATATATATATATATATATATATATATATATATATATATATATATATATATATATATATATATATATAATAGTAATACAAGCACGATACTAATATATAATATCTAATGTGGGACTAGTGATGCCATATAATAAGGATATAATAAGCAGTCGACCTATAAACATGTAAACAGTAGAAATATATAAACAGGTCATCTTTTAATACCATCACTACCTAACCGGTTATCATCGGGTCATGTCTCTAGTCGTATCCAGTTTATACAATATATAATGCTATCTAGTGGTGACGAGTGTACATGCTAGTGGTGATGTGATAACAGTGAACATGCAGATGTGCATATACTACCTAACCAGTATACGGTGTGGTGAATGATGTATGCAAGGTATACAGACAATAGAATATATGCACATATGCATGAATAGTATGCTACTACAGAAAGTGTAACATGTATCGGGTAAAGTAACAAATAGACATGTAACATGATATCGGATAAATGATCAGGTATAATAACAAGTACAACTAAACATGTATCAGGCAAAGAACAATAACAAGTAGTAAGCATGTATCAGGCAAGTCATGTTATTTATACAATAGTAGCAATCAGTACCACTTGGTATTTTAATTACTCTCTTCCAGTGTCCCATACCACTGGTAGTTCATACTGGAGCCCGCACTCCAGTCGAACCCATCCGGACATGGCCTACGGGTACCATTATCCAAACGAGAGAGTAACCAAATAACAAGTGTTTCCCACGTCACTATTGTGTATACTGTTTTATTATGTTAATTGGAAACCCATGGTCGAAGAGTTCTTATCGGGTGGATGTATCCCGTGCATACCCGGGATCACGGCCTTAAACAATCCCCTGGCTGCTAAGACCAGGGCCCTCCGCTAAGAGGGGAGCATGAATCAAGTAACAATAGCTCATGGAGCAATACAATCGGTAGGTAGCACTACCATCCCCTGCAGTGGGAGAACAATATGGATCCAGTACATCACCCAATAAGATCTAATCAACCGTCAAGTCTCCCCATACCCCAATTAACTTTATGATCTGATATGCCCTGATATATCAAGTATACAATGTAACAAGAATGAATACAGTACCTAATACAGGTAACACGATAACTGGACCTGAGCTCTGTTGATAGCATAGAACAATATAACGGGAACAATATACCCGAAAACGGGAACAATATCACGGGAACAATATAACATGAACAATAGATGTGGGATTCCACATATCGCATATCCACAGCTCTCATGTCCAGTATCGAGTATATCCATATCAGTAACATGAAACAATCATGTAATATGAATACAGTAACATGGAACAATAATCTAGGTAATATGCACGGTGAGTCATATGATAATAAGTGAGGAACAAGACATGCATGTACACCCGTGTGGTGAGCATATGTAACAGTGATGCGTGAACATGAGATAACAGTGTATCGAGCATCAATGTAACTATAATAACAAAAATATGAAATACGACATGCCGTGCATTGGTATATCGGTGTACTAGTGGAAGATATATGTGTAGCAAGAATCCGGGTCATATATATATGTGATAGTGATAAGAATAGTGGTCGGTGTATATCCAGTGAACTACAGTATCTGTGTAAGGAGGTTATCAGTGCATGTACTAACGATGTCTAGCAGTCATGTCTAGTGACAGTGTAGTGTCATAAAGTACCGTGAATCAGTATACATGTGACGATGGTTATCTCATTGTGAGCTACTACATGAAGTAATAGTATCTACTAATATGATGACCTAGTGGTCCGTGGTCAGTGGCGGTGCAGGTATGATCTCTGTGTCCGAGTTATCTATGTCTGTATGTCTTGTTATTGTTACTATAACGATCTCATATTGAGTCAGGAAATACCTTACAATCTTCTAGGTTATTCCTAATTCAATGATCGTCCAATCATGACCAGTGAATAATGAATATTTAACGTCTTTTATCCATAATCATGGTATAGCAAGTAATGTAACTAAATATGATAAAATATAATTTATAATTAGAAAACACTCACAAACTTGCTACAGGACTGTAGCTTTCGTTCCCACGATCGCAACGGATCCAGAATCGTCCGAATCGGAGTCCGGATGCTCCAGTTATCGCCCGAATACTGAAAGTAATAAAATGGGGTTAATTACGGAATAATTAAAAAGATTCAGGGGGCTATTTGTAATTTTACAGGGACTTAAAAGTAAATTATACTTTTACAGGGGCTTAAATGCACTTTTACCTTAACGGGTCGGGTCTGGGTGTAAATGGGTCGGGTTTGGGTCAAACCCAAACCCATTTGGGTTTTTACCCAAATGGCAACAGCAGCAGCAGCCGTGCGGCTGTTGCTGCCGCCCGAGTGCGGCCGCCGCCTGGGTGCGGCAGCGCGCCCCGCCGGCCGCGCGCGCTCGCTTGCGCGGCCGCCCGCCGACGCCGTTGTCCGGCGCCGCTCCGGCGCCGCTCGCCGGAGCACCACCGCGAAGAGAGGGGAGGATAGGGTAGCTGGTGCCACTCCCCACACCTGCGTCGCCGCACCCGGCCGCCTCCCACGCCGCCGGCGCCTGGGTGGCGCTTGGCCGGCCCCCGGCATGCCGCCGGCCGCCTGGCCTGGCTGCGGTGGCCAACCCTCCCCTTGGGTGGTAGCAGAACAGAGAGAGGGAGAGATGGAGAGAGGTTTAGAGAGAGGGAAAGAGAAAGAGAGAGAGAGAGAGAGAGAGAGAGAAAGGAGAGAGAGAGAGAGAGAGAAATGAGAGGGAGTTTGGGAGGAGAGAGAGAGGGATTTAAAGAGGGAGAGAGGCGGTGGAATTATGTCGGTGGTGGAGGTTTCTGGACGAAACCAGAGAAGAGAAGAAGGAGAAAGAAAAGAAAAGGAAAAGAAAAAGAAGTTAAATAATTAAAATATTATTATTTAATACAGCCCAAAATGCAACCAGTTCTGAACGGTGCTCAAAAATTACAGAAAATAGAGAATAATATACTGAGACGTAAGATGAAGACGATTTGCAGAAATTCTATCCGGTTTACAAATTAAAAATCCCGGAAGCTGTCGCCGATACGGGCGACACCAGTTTGGCCGGATGTTCGATAAATTCAGAAAAATCCCCAAAAATACCCGAACGTAGAGAACACGATTCTAAGGCATACGGTGAAGGCCGATTCTAAAAATTCTACTCTATTTGTGAAGTAAAAATCGAAAAGCAGATTATTGGTATCGGTCGACACCGACTACCGAGCTTTTCCAAAATAATCCAGAAAAATTCCAGAAAATCCTGAAAAATCGAAAATATTAGAAAATGATTTTGAAACTGAAATCAGCTCAATCGGACAACTATAGAGATCAAATCAATTTTGTACGTCGTATCGCGTACCGATACGGTGATACGTACACCGGGAAGCATGGGGTTACAATTGCGGACAACCTATATAGTAGTATACCGAGGAAGTAGAGGAGCCTTTTGGGGATGATGCTAAGTGCAGACCCCGGATCAACCTGTACCCTTTCAATGCATGTTGAACCGATGTATCTGGTATAGTACAAAGGTCGATCGTGCTTATCCTTGAGAAGCATATCTTCCGTTGTGAAGGTAATAGCAGGTACCTTTGATTGTACATGATGGCATTCAGGGCAAGAAGACTGAGCATCATCTTTAGGGAATTCTGGCATATACGTCAGGAATGATTCTGAATTAGCCAGGGTATCTCTGAGTGCTTCTCTTGTCTCTTTCGAGAGACGAAGGAGCTCGTGTATTGTAATACGAGCCAGGATATTGGCCAGCAGGGCCAATATGTCAAAACGAAAGGGCGTGTTTAGCCTTGGGCCTAAAGGCTTCTTCAGGACATGGTCAAATCGGACTTCCTTTGGCTTCTCCTTTCCCTTGGTTGGAACTGAAGCAGGTGCTGATACTTGTACTGACATCGTTTACTGTTATGTCTCGTCAGTAGCTTTTTCATACTGTTTTAAGTATGATTTTTCAGATCGAGTACCTGTTGGCTGAGGTACATCAGCCTGCGTCGTGCAAGCGTGCTTTTCCCCTTCAGAATCGCTAAGAGAAGTTGATGTAAGATTGTCATCGTCTGGCAGGATGGAGATGACATTGCAAGATTTGCCCTTCGACTTGGACTTCTTTGAATCCCATTGTTCGTCTTGGACAAGGTTTGGGTGTATCCACATAATTTTCCCTGTCTCTAGTGTCAAGGGAACAAGACCCCTATTATCTTGAGTTTTAACTGCAGGATGTTTGACTTCCAGCCGTGGTGCAGGGATTGGATAAGTCCCATCAGGAACTGTAACCTTTGGGGTTTTGCCGAACTCGAGGGTCACCATATTTGCTGTGACTTTCTTTTGCTCTAACTTCAGTGTCAGGACTCCGGCGTTGATCAAAGCTTGAATTCTATCCTTGAGGACAAAGCAATTGTCGGTAGGATGGTGAATCATCCTGTGGAAGAGACAGTATTTGGGATCGTTCGTGCGTCCTATTTCATTAGGACGTCAAGCATCCGCAGCTTCAATTTATTCCCTTTGTGGACTAAATGGAATATTGTGACCACCTGATCGTCTTTAAAAGAGTATTGTTTCAAAGGGAACTTAGACTCCTGATTATTGAAGCCGCTCTTCTTGGCCTTCGACTGAACATCCCCTGACAATTCAACGGACATAATCTCTTTCCCTTTGGCTTGAGAAGACCGCGCCATGTCGCCACGTCCTTTACTATTCATACCCCATTTGCCTCTAGGGGTGGATGGTTTGAACTTTTTAGCCGACTTTTCTGCTATCTCAGCTTGCTCGATCAGTCCTTTCCAGGTATGGGCTTTGACAGCCCCATACGAACCTCTACTTGGTCTAAGAAGTTGTGCCTACATGTCTGTAAGAGCATGGGTAATGGCATCCCTATTGGGCACATCAAAGACAAGTTTCTGAACCGCTCAATGTAGTCACGAACAGATTCGCCCTTCTCTTGCACAGTAGAGAGGAGTTTGTCCATGGTTACCTCGGTATCGTCCTCATAGAAATGAGAAGGGAATCGGGTTTTCAGGTCGATCCAGGAATTGACGGAGCCGGAGGGAGACTTCGGAACCAGTCAAATGCTACCCCCTTTAAGGTGCCAATGAACAGCCTAGCCATGATAGCATCATTGTCTATAACATTACCGGTCTAAGACTGGAAATAGTAGATGTGCTGGTTTGGCGAGCTTTTGTCATCGTACGTATGTAACGATGGTGGTTTGAACTTTGGTGGGTATGGTACTGAATCCCATTCTACCAGGTAAGGACGGACTGCCCCTACTTTCTTTAGTTCATCCCTCTGTGCTAGGGATGCGATTTGAGCTTGGATGCCTTTAAGGACTTCAGCGTCCAAAGAAGAACCCTCCTTCGACTTCTCCGTCCTTGGCTGTTCATTACTAAGATGTTCTTCCTCATCGTGGTTATTCCCAGTGTCATTATTATTCCGGTTATTGAGTAGTTGAGTGAGTATCTGTTGAATGTTGTCCAAAGCTTCTTGCTAGGTCTTGGAAGTTTGCTCCTGAGCTTTCAAACGCCGACGAAGGTCATCATTACCATTATCAGCCATGTTCACTAATACTCTGTCTGTTCGCACTGAGCTGACTGTCGCCGAAGAGGCATACCCACTGTCTTCATCCTCTTTATCAAACCATTGGACTGATCCTCTCCTTGGTTCTGGTGAGGTTACTGCAGTTGAGAAAGATGGCTGTTCATAACTGTAGGGTATTGCTACCCTAAATCTAGTGTTTCGGAAGACACCTTCTTCATGTACCAAGACTTCACCCAAGCCTGGGCTATAGTCCGGATCTGGGAAACTGTAGAGAGCATCGTGGGACGCTCGTCTGGCCCTATGGAGCTCTCGTCCTCTTCCGATCATGTTAATGGATGCAGAGGGTAGATCTCGCGATACGCTCCTTTTACGATGTTTCACTGGGGCCTGCACCGACAGTCGATCAAAAACTGATCGTCGGCCTGGAGGAGTGGCGGGGTTTGGTCCTAGCTGACAATGGACTGAGCGGAGTGTCACCAACTGACATCCCACTTGTAGACAACAGGAGGAAGAAGTTTGGAAAGATTCTGACTTCTGTTTGCTTGTCAAGTATTCTCGCAAGTCAGACCCAGTTGGGCCTAAACGATCTAGCGCAGAGGCTTTGCTGGTTTGCGCATAGGATGATGTCATGCTCCTTTTATCACCGCAGAAGGGGATTAGCACTAAATAGTGCTTCAGCTCTAGCTTCCCGGTTAAGAACCTTGGGAATGCCCTTGGATGTTGAAGCTGCATAAGCACCGCTGTCAACACTTAGAAACAATCCCTTAGCTCCGCTACAAAGCGTGAGCTTAGCGCTTGATGAACTGGGGAGCGAAGCACGCTGTGGTGCTTTCTTCGCTATGTTGTTGTGAAGTTGATTAGTTTTAGATAGTGTTTTGGCTCTAAATTCGCGGTTAAAAACTTTGGAAACGCCCTTGAGCGCTGAAGCTGCATAAGCACCGCTATTAGCACTTGGGGACAATCCCTTAGCTTCGCTGCAAAGAGCGAGCCTAGTATTTGAAGAACTGGGGAACGAAGCACTCTGTGGTGCTTTGATTCGAGCTTCGAGGTTACGAACATCATGCGTACCCTGAGGTCCAGTAGCTTCGCTCATGAGAACGAGGCTGGCGCGAGGAGTTACTGCTCCTGAATTAGGCGAAGGCATGGTCGTCGTGGCTTCGCGGTTGACACTCTCGTTAGAGCAGGCAGGCATCTTGCCTTTTTCTTCGCGAGAGAGACGAACTTGTAGCGTAGCTACGCCTGAGGCTTCATACAGAGCCTTCTGCTTTGGCCTCCACATCTGCTTTGGTAAAGGAGACCTAGGTTCGCAGGGAACCTGATTAGCCACATGCGAGGCTGAGGGTATTGGCAGGATTCTGCTTTCGGTTTCTGCTCCGAAACCTTGGCCATGGAGACCTTTCTATGCTTCCGTGCATGGAGCATTAGACCACCCCCAGAGAGGACTTCTTCGAATTTTCCTTAGTCGAAATGAACAACTAGGTTCTCGAAGGTAACGGGCAGAAGATTCTGATCCTTGTATTGCGGGCCTGCTTCCTTGTTGCGCCAGAGGACCGCGGTAGGCTCGCGGAGAGCCTCATCTGTTTCCGCAGAGACTTGCTTTGAAGATTTAGCTAGAGAGGCCCTGGCTACATCGGCTTTCTTGAATTCAGAGATAGACCCGAAGGTCTGTTCGTCGCATTGCGACACTTGATTCTCAACAGTGGAGAATTCAATCTCCAGCGGAGTCGCATCTTATTTTTCATTGATTTTGCAAAGGGGAAAACTTATAAAAAAAATGTCGAGGAGCTAAATTACAAGTAACACAAAAGATTACAAGTAGATCTCCTCTGTGATTCTGGAGAAGTGTGCTGATAGGAATCTGGTCAGCGCGCGACCACTTTGTCCCTTTGATGATGCAATCGATGGGACTCCCTTCTCGCCTGGTTCAGGGAATCGGAGAACGGAAGGTTGGTAGAACCCTCTCGTTACTTCTCAAACTGCATCCACTTGGGAATTCCTTCTCGCCTGGTTCCGAAATTTCCTTCAAAGGAAGGAAGGTATTAGGGTATCAGCACCCTGATTAGAGAAGCAGTTCTCTGAATTCTCTGAAGCAAGAGAATAGATCTCTGTTTAGCCGTTTCTCTATTTTTTTCAGCCTCTCGCCTCTTGCGTCTCTGTCTGTGCTCTCTCTTCCTGTGTACCCCTGGTGGGCTATTTATAGGGAGAGCAGGGATATAATTGTCCCTTAAAAATATGGAAACAGATTGAGTCAATCAATTAAACCTGAAAAGTAGCCTTACTGCCAGGTTAGAATCAGCTTCTGCGAAGCTAGGAATAGTAAGTAGGTCAATCTCCTGATCAGTTTTGATTCTTTCCATATAATTGAAAGATCTCCCATAATCCTCTTACTCGTTTTAGGAGAGTCAAGAGATTATGGCAAACACTGCCAAATTTGATCTCAGATTTGATCTTGATTAGATTTGATCTTGATCCTGAATTGATTTGATCTCATCTGGAGATTTAATTGGTCAAAGGTTGACCATAACAGACCCGCAGTGGAGCTGCCGCGTCGAGCTCACAGCGGAGCTGGAAAAAGAATCTGGCGAAGTTAGAAGAAAGCTCTTCAACAGAGCTGGATAATCATCTGTTGTGAAACTACCGACCATCTGCGCGGTTGCGTGTGGCTTCGAGCGAAGCTAACTGTAACCCCCTGATCCCTGATGTACGTATCACGGTATCAGTACACGATACGACGTAGAATGTTAATTTGACCTTTCTGATAGTCAGATTGAGCCGATTGCAGTGTCAAATATCATTTTCTAATCTTTTTGATTTTTCAAGATTTTCTGAAAATTTTCTGGATTATTTTGGAAAATCTCCGTAGTCCGTGTCGACCGATACCGATAATCAGCTTTACAATTTTTATTTTACAAATGGAGTAAAATTTTGAGAATCGGCTTTCACCATGTATCTTAGAATCATATTCTCTGCATTAGGGTATTTTTGGGGATTTTCTGAATTTATCAAAAATCCGGCCAAACCGGTGTCGCCCCATACCGGCGAAATCTTTCAGGATTTTTAATTGGCAAATCAGACAGAATTTTTGAAAACCATTTTTATATTACGTCTCAGGCTAATATTCTTTATTTTCTGTAATTTTTGGGCACCGTTCGGAGCTAGTCGAATTTTGGGCCGAATTAATTAATATTATTTTAATAATTTACATCCTTTTCTTTTCTTTTCTTTTTCTTTCCTTCTTCCTTTCTCTGGACGCCTCCTCCACTGCCAGTCTCTCCACCGCCTTCTCTCTCTTCTTTCCCCCTTAAAAATCTCCCTCTCTCTCCCTCTCTAATTCACACATCCCCTCTCTCTCCTCACTCTCTTTCTCTCTCTTCCTCTCTCTCTCTTTCTTTTCACCCTTCTCTGTTTCAGGCCTGGGGTGGGGCTTGACCCGCGCCCGCGGCCAGAGATCGGTGGCCCCGCGTGCCACCGCGCCGCCGGCCAGGCGCCGCCCCCTTCTCTTCCTCCTCCTCCTCCTCTTCTTCTTCTTCTTTTCTTTCCTTTTCTTTTCTCTGTTTCTTTCCCCCTCTTTCTCTTTCTTTTCCTCTCTCCCTCACCCTCTCTCTCACTCCCGCTCTCTCGGCTGGAGCTGGACCGCCGCCGGCAGGCCGGCCAGCGCCGCTGGCCAGCTGAGCTGGCCGGTTCGCCGCGCATGAGCCCGGCAGCAGCTTGCTGCTGCTACTCTTTTCCTTTGTGGGTTTGGGTTAGAACCCAAACCCATTAACCCCTATTGGGTTCAAGTGAAACCCAATAACCCGTTAACCCTTTACCCATTAATTTAAATTCATTGGTTTTGGGTTTGGATCTAAACCCGACCCGTTAACCGTCAACCCGCATCCAAACCCATTAAAGCTAATTTTCATAAAACCCCCTGGTACTTTTTAGTATTTGCACTTAAGATATTTTTATGACATATTTAACCTATTTTGCTGGTTTTTAGTATTCGGGCGATATCGGGAGTATTCGGACTCCGATTTGGACGATTCTGGATCCGTTGCGATCGTGGGAAAGAGAGCTACCTTCCCATGGCTAGTTTGTGAGTGTTTTTCTTTTATAAATTATATTTTACCATGTTTAGTGATATGCATTGATAGCTTTCGGTGACAGATCTTGATTATGGATAAAATACGATAACTATTAATTAGTAACTGGTAATGATTGGACAGTCATTGTAATAGGCATAACCTAGAATCTTTTTAGGTGTTTCCTGATTTAATATAAATGTAGAGAGGTAATGACAACTCGGACACAGTCATCATACCTGCACAGCCACTGACACTCGGGCCACTATTTCACCATATTCTTGTACACTATTATGGTATGTATTGTATCCCAGTTAGATAACGTTCGTCACATGTATACTGAGCCACGGTACTCAATGACACTACACTGTCCCTAAATATGAATGCTGGACACCGTTATTTCATGCACTGGTATCATCATTACACGGATACTGTCAGTTCACTGGACATGGTATCTGGTATCATCATTACACGAATACTGTCAGTTCACTGGACATGGTATTAGATGATACACTGATCACTGTTATTACATGTACTATCACAGAGATATTACACGGATTATTGCTACACATATATGTTTCACTGGTACACGGATATACCAATGCACGGACCACCGCATATCATATTATTAGTATCATGGTTACATGGATTCACGGTATATCACTGTTAAACATGCATATATGGATCCCCGTGCATATTACATATATTATTGTTCCATGTTATCCCCGTATTCCTGTTATATGGTTGTTTCCCGTTACTGATATTGATATTCCCATTACTGGACATGAGTGCTGTTGATATATTGTTTCCCGTTTCCCGTTATCGTGTTTTGTGCTATCAACAGAGCTCATGTTATGTTATCGTGTTACATGTACCATATCCTGTACTTGTTCCTGATATACTGTATAGTGAAAGATAAGAAAGATAACTTGGGTATGGGGGAGACTTGACGGTTGACTAGATCTTGTCGGGTGGATGTCTGGATCCATTGTTTGTCCCACTGCAGGGGACGGGGTAGTGCTGGCTACCATCTGTTACTCATGAGCATCCCGTTTCCCGTTATGTTTTAGCTCATTGAGATCCCGTTACATGTTACAGCCTTAGCGGGCTGGCCCTGGTCTCAGCAGCCAGGGAACTGTTTAAGGCCGTTGTCCCGAGTATGCACGGGATACACCCACCTGACTAGAGCTCCTCGACCATGGGTTTTCAAGTAACATAAGACAACAGTATATACAATAGTGACGTCGGGAACACTTGTTATTTGGTCACTCTCTCGTTTGGATAATGGTACCCGTAGGTCATGTCCGGATGGGTTCGACTGGAGTGCGGGCTCCAGTATGAACTGCCAGTGGTATGGGATACTGGAAGAGATTGATTAAAATACTAGGTGATACAGATTGTTATTATTGTATAAATCACATGACATGCTCGACTCATGTATATTATTGTCCCTTCGTAATTATTACTATTGCTGATATGTTACATAGGAGATTGCTGATATTGCTGATATGTTACATTGCTGATATCGCTGATTTTTTATTCACTATCATGTCACCTGTATACCTTGTTACATTTCCTGACATTTGTTACACTCCATGTGGTCACACACTATTGATATACATGTTTACTCTGCATTGCATATATGCTGCCTAAACACAACACAGTAGTATGGTTATATTGCATACTTCATCTGTATGTTCATTTCTATCACGTCACCACTAGACAACATTCATTATTATATAAAACGGGAGACAACTATAGACATGATCCGATGATAACATGTTAAGCAATCACGGTATTAAAAAATGACATGATTATATTTTTTTACTGCATATTATATACTTATTATATGGTATCACTAGTACAACATCATGTATTATATATTAGTATCGTGCTTGTATTACTATAGTATATATTACTGCCTCCTTCATTTTATCACTCACTAGGTCGCTTTCTGACGACCCTGGGTTTGCGTGCCCAGGTTGGAGATCCGAGTCACCGTATTATCAGATAGTGCCTTGAAGTTATATAGGAGATTCCTCATCGAGACTATTCATATGTATCTTTATGATTTATTGCTATTATCTTATTTATCCCTGTTGTTCTATCTGTTATGATCACTAACCTCTTTCTACAGGTATTCTTGTACTTATTTCCTGCTGGAACCCTTGTGTATATGAAATTATGTCCTGTACTGAGGCTTAACGTACGCGTGAGGGTGTTTTCACCTCGCGTATGTACGTCGCCATAACGTCTCCGTATCCATGGGATCGGGGCGTTACAGAATGGTATCAGAGCCTAGGTTCATACCTGGTGTGGGTAACCACCTGGATCAATACTCGGGCTCTTACCAATAGTACAGTCAGATTCAGATTTAAGATTATCTGTATCTGAATTTGGGGATTCCAGCGACGAGTACAAGAATACACTGTCATTGACACTTCCTTCCTTGACTCTTTTGCATTCCGTACTCACAGTTGTCACCAGAATATCTGATTCTCTCCTCGTTTTCTTTGCATCTTAATGCTTCCAATCTGTTAGTGTTAGTTCACTACACTACTTCTCCATCCCGAGTTCCTTATAGATATCAGAGTGCGCAGCGGAAGTGTCGTGGACCAGTAACATTTCGGCTTTGGGGTTGGAAATATTGTTCTCACCCCTGAATTGAAATTTCGAGGAAATTTTCTGTAAAGTGGGGAGAAATGTAACCCCCTGATCCCTGATGTACGTATCACAGTATCAGTACACGATACGACGTAGAATGTTGATTTGACCTTTCTGCTAGTCAGATTGAGCCGATTGCAGTGTCAAATATCATTTTCTAATATTTTAAATTTTTCAGGATTTTTTGAAAAATTTCTGGATTATTTTGGAAAATCTCCGTAGTCGGTGTCGACCGATACCGATAATCAGCTTTACGATTTTTATTTCACAAACGGAGTAGAATTTTGAGAATCGGCTTTCGTCATGTGTCTTAGAATTGTATTCTCTGTATTAGGGTATTTTTGAGGATTTTTCTGAATTTATCAAAAATCCGGCCAAACCGGTGTCGCCCCATACCGGTGAAATCTTCCAGGATTTTTAATTGGCAAACCAGACAGAATTTCTGAAAATCATTTTTATATTACGTCTCAGGCTAATATTCTCTATTTTCTGTAATTTTTGGGCACCGTTCGGAGCTAGTCGAATTTTGGGCCGAATTAAATAATATTATTTTAATAATTTACATCCTTTTCTTTTCTTTTCTTTTCTTTTTCTTTCTCTTCTTCCTTTCTCTGGATGCCTCCTCCACCGCTAGTCTCTCCACCGCCTTCTCTCTCTTCTTTTCCTTAAAAATCTCCCTCTCTCTCCCTCTCTAATTCACACACCCCCTCTCTCTCCTCACTCTCTTTCTCTCTCTCTCTCTCTCCCCCTCTCTCTCTCTCTCTCTCTTCTCTCTCTTTCTTTTCCCCTTCTCTGTTTCAGGCCAGGGGCAGGGCTTGACCCGCACCCGCGGCCAGAGGTCGATGGCCCCCGCGCGCCACCGCGCCGCCGGCCAGGCGCCGCCGACCAGGGCGCCACCCCCTTCTTCTTCCTCTTCTTCTTCTTCTTCTTCTTTTCTTTCCTTTTCTTTCTCTATTTCTTTCCCGCTCTTTCTCTTTCTTTTCCTCTCTCCCTCACCCTCTCTCTCACTCCCGCTCTCTCGGCCGGAGCTGGACCGCCGCCGGCAGGCCGGCTAGCGCCGCCGGCCAGCTGAGCTGGCCGGGCTGGCCGCGCATGAGCCCAGCAGCAGCAAGCTGCTGCTGCTGCTCTTTTTCTTTGTGGGTTTGGGTTAGAACCCAAACCCATTAACCCCTATTGGGTTCAAGTGAAACCCAATAACCCGTTAACCCTTTAACCATTAATTTAAGTTCATTGGGTTTGGGTTTGGGTTTGGATCTAAACCCGACCCGTTAACCCGTCAACCCGCATCCAAACCCATTAAAGGTAATTTCCATAAAACCCCCTGGTACTTTTTAGTATTTGCACTTAAAATATTTTTATTACATATTTAACGCATTTTGCTCGTTTTTAGTATTCGGGCGATATCGGGAGTATCCGGACTCCGATTTGGACGATTCTAGATCCGTTGCGATCGTGGGAAAGAGAGCTACCTTCCCATAGCTAGTTTGTGAGTATTTTTCTTTTATAAATTATATTTTATCATGTTTAGTGATATGCATTGATAGCTTTCGGTGACAGATCTTGATTATGGATAAAATACGATAACTATTAATTAGTAACTGGTAATGATTGGACAGTCATTGTAATAGGCATAACCTAGAATCTTGTTAGGTGTTTCCTGATTTAATATAAATGTAGAAAGGAAATGACAACTCGGACACAGTCATCATACCTACACAACCACTAACACTCGGGCCACTATTTCACCATATTCTTGTACACTATTATGTCATGTATTGTATCCCAGTTAGATAACGTTCGTCACATGTATACTGAGCCACAGTACTCGATGACACTACACTGTCCCTAGATATGAATGCTGGATACCGTTATTTCATGCACTGGTATCATCATTACACGGATACTGTCAGTTCACTGGACATGGTATCTGGTATCATCATTACACGGATACTGTCAGTTCACTGGACATGGTATTAGATGATACACTGATCACTGTTATTACATGTACTATCACAGAGATATTACACGGATTATTGCTACACATATATGTTTCACTGGCACACGGATATACCAATGCACGGACCACCGCATGTCATATTATTAGTATTATCGTTACATGGATTCACGGTATATCACTGTTACACATGCATATATGAATCCCGCGCATATTACATGTATTATTGTTCCATGTTATCCCCATATTCCTGTTATATGATTATTTTCCGTTACTGATATTGATATTCCCGTTATTGGACATGAGTGCTGTTGATATATTGTTTCCCGTTTCCCATTATCGTGTTTTGTGCTATCAACAGAGCTCATGTTATGTTATCGTGTTACATGTACCATATCCTGTACTTGTTCCTGATATACTGTATAGTGAAAGATAAGAAAGATAACTTGGGTATGGGGGAGACTTGACGGTTGACTAGATCTTGTCGGGTGGATGTCTGGATCTATTGTTTGTCCCACTGCAGGGGACGGGGTAGTGCTGGCTACCATCTGTTACTCATGAGCATCCCGTTTCTCGTTATGTTTTAGCTCATTGAGATCTCGTTACATGTTACAGCCTTAGCGGGCTGGCCCTGGTCTCAGCAGCCAGGGATCTGTTTAAGGCCGTTATCCCAGGTATGCACGGGATACACCCACCTGACTAGAGTTCCTCGACCATGGGTTTCCAAGTAACATAAGACAACAGTATACACAATAGTGACGTCGGGAACACTTGTTATTTGGTCACTCTCTCGTTTGGATAATGGTACCCGTAGGCCATGTCCGGATGGGTTCGACTAGAGTGCGGGCTCCAGTATGAACTGCCAGTGGTATGGGACACTGGAAGAGATTGATTAAAATACCAGGTGATACGGATTGTTATTATTGTATAAATTACATGACATGCTCGACTCATGTATATTATTGTCCCTTCGTAATTGTTACTATTGCTGATATGTTACATAGGAGATTGCTGATATTGCTGATATGTTACATTGCTGATATCGCTGATATTTTATTCACTATCATGTCACCTGTATACCTTGTTACATTTCCTGACATTTGTTACACTCCATGTGTCACACACTATTGATGTACATGTTTACTCTGCATTGCATATATGCTGCCTAGGCACAACACAGTAGTATGGTTATATTGCATACTTCATCTGTATGTTCATTTCTATCACGTCACCACTAGACAACATTCATTATTATATAAAACGGGAGACAACTATAGACATGATCCGATGATAACATGTTAAGCAATGACGGTATTAAAAGATTACATGATTATATTTTTCTACTGCATATTATATACTTATTATATGGTATCACTAGTACAACATCATGTATTATATATTAGTATCGTGCTTGTATTACTATAGTATATATTACTGCCTCCTTCATTTTACCACTTACTAGGTCGCTTTCTGACGATCCTAGGTTTGCGTGCCCAGGTTGGAGATCCGAGTCACCGTATTATCAGATAGTGCCTTGGAGTTACATAGGAGATTCCTCATCGAGACTATTCATAGGTATCTTTATTATTTATTGCTATTATCTTATTTATCCCTGTTGTTCTATCTGTTATGATCACTAACCTCTTTCTACAGGTATTCTTGTACTTATTTCCTGCTGGAACCCTTGTGTATATGGAAATTATGTCCTGTACTGAGGCTTAACGTACGCGTGAGGTGTTTTCACCTCGTGTATGTACGTCGCTATAACGTCTCCGTATCCATGGGATCGGGGCGTTACACTAACTCTCTGCGGAGTTAACTCGAGCACTTCAGGCGAAGCTATAAGTTAGCTCCCTGATGGAGCTTTGCATGGCTTCAAGGCGAAATTTTTACAATCTTAGCCTTTCAGGCGAGGCTATCCCTTTGGGCTCATGTGATGCTAAGTGTTGAGCTAACTTAGCATTGTAAACCTACTTAGGTCTCTTTAGAAACAATCTGGGCTCACTGTCTGCTTCACTGGATCAGTAGAGTCTAAGTTGCTGCTTTGTCCCTCGGAGATAGGTACAGAACTGGTCGTCAGCTTGTCTTTTGTAAATGTCAACAAATTTAGACATTGCTCAGGCCAGTAAAAATCTTGTCTTGTTTAAAGTGTCAACATGGGGTAGGTACAATATTGAACTGTATCTAATCTAGTGAGTAAGATTAGGCTCTCCAAGAGTTGTGCTGCGATTAGGCTCTCCAATAGTTGTGCTGTGACCAAGACTATATATGAAATACAAACTTGTTACAAACTGAAAACAGGAGAGGTGATTATAAGAGACTAACGAGTAGGTCTAGTATTGCAAAATCATTGATATTGTACGTTAATAAAATATTGGTCACGTATATTCAGAAGAATACATATAGAAAGTATCAGATAATAGAAAGAATCTATGATTTATAAGTTGTAGTATCAACCATAAGTAGAAAGTATTGAAACTGATTTTCATATTGCTCAACTGCATAATACTTGAAGTACAATGGTAGCATAATACAAACTCTATTTTGACTGAGTTCACTCACGAGCTGTTGAGCTCACCCCACCATAGATTGATGTTTTCAGGTCCCGGTTGAAAAGACACCTAGAGGGGGTGAATAGGTGTAAATGCTAATCTAAGACTAAATGAAAAACTAAGTGCGCTAAATGCGGAAGCTAATACAAATTATGCACAAACTAATACAATTCAACAAGTGTAGCCGAATTTCCCTTGCGAGGCTCTGGACTAACTCCTCTTGATTCCCCTGAAATGGGTTGAGGTGCTATGTGAAGCTCTTGTTGGATGAGTATAAGTTAGGCACACACACACAAGCAATCCAAGCAATATGAAATACACACAATCACGCCAAGCATATAAGAATGAATTGCAATATAAAAGATGCAAGGCAACACAAGCAATGTATAAGATATGTATGCAATGAAAGAATGATGCTTGAATGAAATGATGCTTGCACAAAGTAAAGAGAGTAGAGTTGAGAGAAATTGGATCAAACGCAAACACAAAGATTTGTTTCGAGGTTCGAGTACCCAACTCTACATCCCCGCCTACACCACCGTGTAGGATTTCCAATCCACTATAGGAGTACCGAACTCCTCTCTCAACCTTACAAAGCCACCGAGGCTATACAACCACAATCCACCTCTACCGAAGAGGGATACGGCCCGTAGCCAACAACAAACACCACTACCTCTACCGAAGAGGTTTACAACACAATCGCCTCTACCAAAGAGGGATCCAAACCAATACCACTCCGATCACCTCTACCGAAGAGGGATACAATAAAAAACAAGGAGGGTTTACAACTTAGAGGCTTAACCTCAAACACTTCTCTTTTTCTCTCTTTTCCACAAAACAAAGATCCTAATAGATTAGGATAGTATGATAGCTCAAGTGTGGAAAACTAGGTGTTTTTGGAAACAAGCAACAAAGAAAAACTACTTGGGAAATCTCTTGTAAAAGATAGAAAATGCAAGATCAAATCAAAATCCAAACCCTAGTTTTCTTTGATTTTTCAAAAACCCAAAACAATAAAATAAAGATGAGAAGTTTTAAAGCCCAAAACTCTTTTTAAAACTCTTTTAAACACTTCAGAAAACTGAAATTTTTTCTCTTCAAAAACTTGGCCAAAAATCCCAAAGAGATGGGGTTTATATAGGCCAAAACAGAAACTAGCCGTTAGAGCTGAGCTGGCAGCTTTGACAGGCAACGGTCGACCGGCCGGTCGACCGTCCAACGGTCATATTTTGACCCGTTGGAGCTACCGGTCGACCGCCCAGTCGACCCAAATTAACAGAGAGCAGAACTCTCTGCAGCGGTCGACCGTCCGGTCGACCGGACCACTGTGCTGCAGACGTGCACAAGTCTGTGTACGTCGGTCGACCGGTGCGGTCGACCGTCCCTTGGTGCGGTCGACCGTCCCGGTCGACCGACCAGCCTGTCAGCACAAAAAAGATCAGAAAATTTGGGAAAAATATTTTATAAAAAATCTTTTATCTTTTCTGAAAATCCCATAAAACTTATTTATCATTTTATATTGAAACATAAACATGTGATAAAAATTTCAAGACATATATCAATCATATCAATTCATTTTTGTGTCTTGCCAATTTTATCAAAAACCAAAACTTGTATTTTTATCAAACTTGATTTTTCAATAGGAAATTTGATTTTCCTAAAACTTATAGAAATACAAAAACATGATATTTGAACATTATTAAGCATGATACATATGGACATAGGTCCAATATACATTCACAAAATATATCACAGTTTTTGTTCTTTAATTTCAAAAATATGTTTTATACCAAAACATAAAACTATATGAATAGGTACGTCAAACTAAGTTTGTATAAGTCATATAAGCATGTATGTATATAGAGCACATCTAATATACATATAAAACATGTAAACTTATTTTGATCAAACTATTCATGAAAAACAAAATCCAAATCATGAAACGTGTGTGTATGTGCACTTGAGCATATCAACTATACTAAGCTTTACAAATGGATCTAAAACACACTAAACTAAACTATGGATACCTAAGTCTTTGAGTCATCAAGAAGACTTGCTCCCAAATGCGATCCACTGAGTGCAAAGGTATGATCTTTAAGCTTTGGTACCGAAATCACCATGATAAGCTTCCAAACACCTCTTGTTGAAGCTATCACCAAACTAATATCCTGCTAATGATCTGAAACTTAAACAATACAAGGTTATTAGTAAACATAACTACATGAGTTAATCATCATCAAAATTAGGGTGGAAGGCCTTTGGGCCAACACCGGTAAGGCGAAGGTCCGGCTTAGAGCTGAAAGGATGTCGTCCTGAGACATTGCATGTATTTTATGGTAGAATGTGATTCCCTTTTTGTAAACTTTGATCTTATTAGTAATTGTGAGTTAGCGCTAGTGACAGTAGATAGTGTTATATTTTGATAAATGGAATTAAATATGGCGATGTGGAGTTTGTATATTGAGTTGAACTATAAATGGTTTGGGTTAGAACATATATATCAGGGGGAGAAATTCTTATATATATGTTATTTGATTTACTTTGAGATGAATTATATGATGAAATTTTGAAGTTTATAAGTCGGCTGGTGTTAGCCAAAATTTCTTTAATATATTTTGATTAACGAGTGATAAGGTTGATGATTATAGATTTGAGGTAATTAAAATTGGGACCGTTACAGCTGGAGTTCGTCCCTCTACCTCTGATTATGCAGGTATTTATAGGAGAAATAGGATACGGGTAAGAGTAAGGAGATAAGGGGAGCAAACGCTCCCCTAAATTTGAATGCTAGGCCGCGAAAACGCGGCTTTTGCCATATTTTTGTAGCAAGATCCTGGCCGTAGGGCCAGGATCAAGGGGCATATGTCCGTTGAATTGCCCTCCATCCTTTTATCCTATTGGATTTTTAGTTTCTGCTTTGAATCTAACGAAATATCTTTTGACTTTCAGCTCAACAATTGGATCTTCAAAAATCAATTTTCTTTAAATTTGATGATATTATCTTATCTGATATACTCTACCTTCAGATAAGATTACTTCTAGAGCCTCTGAATTTGAATCGATCCCCGTTGATTTGAACTTTTGGATTTAATTGGATAAGATTTGTGCTTATCTTTTCTCTATCATATCCTGCATGAATTTAGACATTAAGACAAGTAAGTTATAAGAATAATTACAGATAAATACAGGAATGCACTAATAATTATACAATATGAATGTCCAAACACACCCCCATACCTATCTTTTACTCGTCCTCGAGTAAAATAAAGAGAAAAGAAAAACTAAACTGACCTCGCCTAACTCACTCTTGTAGGAATCACGGTTGCACTTCGCACATGTAACAAGTAGTTAAACCTCTAGGTTACCCCTAGAGGACGAGTTTTGTCTCGTGAGGATTTTCAGTGGATTGCACCTACAAATTTCATAAAGAAGAAAAACAAAGTGTTAGTATTTTTAAAAACACATTTTGAAGGAAAAATATTTAAAGTATTATTGTAGAAATTCAAGTAATCTATAAGTCATTAGATTATCAAAACTTAGTCATTCCTAAACTTAGTCTCTATTCAAAACTTATTTTCAATAAAGGTAAGAATTATAATTATATTTCTCATCTAGACTATTATTTTACCCTAAGTCATATGCATCTTGTGACCGTGAAAATTTGATTCGGGATTTTTCAACTTTAACTCTTATGCCTCCTTTTTTTCATTTATGGCGGTAATATCCTTAGCTCTATTAGGCTTTCATGTAACGATCCTTAGTCGGCGACTCCCAAATAGGACGATTTTAGGGCACCGGGTGAGAAAACACCTCAAGGACTTAGGACTCGAGCAAACAAGGCCACAAAACTAAGGATTTTTTATTTATATGAACCACTTTTAGGCTTGAATACTTATGTTTTATAAGGCACAAATACCCAACTTAATCTGAGAATTTTTATATAGTAAATATTTTTTTTAATATATAAGACATAAGAATTTTTGTTTTAGAACCCTAAGTGTGCAAGTGTATAAATATGCATATTTCATCATGGTAAAAATCAAGACTAAATTACTTTTTCAATCTTGTTCCTAACCTTAATATCAAACAAATAATTTTATTTTAACCAAGTATAACAATCCTAATTATGATCCTCTTATTCTTAAAAGTAACTTAATTTCTTACAAAAATAAGTCAAAGTATTATTTTTCTTTTCAAAAAGTTTTAAAGAAAAAGTGTGTGTGTGTGTGTGTGTGTGTGTGTGTGTGTGTGTATTAGTAAAACTTAAGTTAGTATGTTAGTAAACTCTCCCCCGCACCTAACTCATGCATTGTCCACAATGTATGAATGACATGCAATAATACATGAAAAAAGAGAAAGGGAAGGAAAATTATTACCTCAAGGTAGTGGTTCTGGTGAGGGTCTCATTGGGTCAAGCGTTTTGTCCAATTTAGATATTGTGAATTTTCATAGAACCCTTCATGACCTCTTTCTTATTAAGAGTTTATACTCCCCAATATGAATAGGATCCTGCAAGATCCTAATATGAAAATTTCCCGGTTATATGCCCAGTCTTGGGATATCATCACAGAGTCATATTTATCTAAATCTTGGTCCAACAATAGAATGTGGTTTTATGTCATAGATGATTTGGACTCAATAATGGAAGGATTAAGAACCGATACTGACTCGAGAATATGAATCAAATCAAGTTTAGGTTCGAGAGTCGGAGTTAGTTCATGAGTTTGGTCCAAATCATAAAATCAAGTTCACATTCATTTTTCAACAATAGAATGTGACTATCCAAAATAGGTGGTTCATGTTCAAGCTCTCTAGGGATCGGAATCAGTGTGGCCTCGGAATGGGTCCAAATCGGGTAAGGATACCGGAGTTAGTATAGATTTAAAAAGTGAAACTGAATCACAACATTGAGAATCGGTGTCACATTCATCTTCAAGTTCAATCTCATTGAAATGAAAACTTGTCAATTTGTCAATGGTTTGGTATTGGTCAAGATCAAAGTTTTGTTGTAAAATTGAATCTTGATCATAGTCTTCAAGATGTTATAATTCTTGATTTTCATGCATATGGCTAGGAGTATCGGAAATAGTCAAAGATTTGGGTAGAGAGGATTTCCTCATTCCTATGCATGTTATCCGATTGACTAAGTCTTGCTTCTATCATATCGATAGACTGGGTAAAGGAATCTTCGCTCGGAATCATAGATTCTACACTCACTTTGAAGTCAACAGGTTCTTGTTATGGTTGACATGAAAATTAAAGTAAGGATCTTGGATTTGGGAGTTATTTGGGAGAATTAAGTCCACTATGATTTGTACTTATCGTGTTGACTTAAGGAGGGCTTCAAAACTTTTTCTAAAGAAGATTTTTCTTCTATAAGTTAGTCTTGGTATATAGTATATGAAGTTATTTATTGGTAAGGTTGTTGATAGTAAGACTCGGGGGAGTTGTATCCCCACTGACTCGATGAAGGGTCGTGATGATTATCCCTATCTTGTTCATAATACTGGGATTAAGGCATATATTGATTCGAATAAGACCATTCTGACATATTTGGTTGGTTAAAGTTATGAAATACCGAGTTAGTAATATCTGATCGAAAGAGGTTGGGATGAAATATAGATTTGAGTTAAATTTGAAAAAATTATAATTATAATCCATTTTCACAAGTGTAGTCAAAATCAAACAAAATAAATAAAGAAAACAAAGAAAAATCTAGCCTATTTTAGGGTAAACCTTAGATCTAAACGACTCCTAACTGGTTGACTGCCCACCGGAGGTATATTGCAGCAATCTGACGACAAGTTAATCAGTCAGGTAGGGGCAAAACTAATGGGAGGTATCTGTGCTTGAGCAACGGGCTAATTATGTCAAACCACTGTTCTTCGAGGTTTCGCCTCTCAATCCCCAACCTTCGACACCGATTTGACAGAAGTCAAACTCTAACAATTTCCCCCTTAGGTCAATCTCCTATTGGCTCTGAGATGACCCTAGGGCCGATGTCTACTCAATTTTAATTAGGCTGGGTTAGTGAGTGAGGAGATGATTTTTGGGTTAAGGAAGGGTAATGACTTTCCCACCTTATGTTATTTGACAGGTATGCCCTTAGATTGTTTTCGTGCTCTTGTGCAAGTATATAGAAAAAATAACACCCAAGCAATATAACATACAAGTGTATTCCTAAGCTATTGCAATGCAAACGTACCTTTGCCCTAGCACTCTTCAACAGTAATATAAAATGTAAACAAAACTAGATAGATGCCCTAGAATGCAAAGTCTAAACCGTTTTTTAGCATCTAACAATCACTAAGCTACTGTTGAATTAAAATTAGTATATATCGTGATCTAAATTTGAAAACTAATAGCTGCAAAGGGTAAAACTTTGAATTTCAAGTAACCTACAAGAAAGCAGGTTAATAATCCCTCCATAATTGCCGCACAAACGCGACTTTTGTCACGTTTTCGTGGCTGTATTGTGGTGCCCTGATCTCTGCTTTCCAAAGCAGAGGCTCAGGATAGCAATATATCCACTACTATTGTTATTTTTAATAATCCTACCCCTGTATACAAAAACAAGAAGAAAAAGAGTTAAATCATTAGAGTAAATAAAAAAGAAAAGAAACTTACCATTTCTCCCCGACAACGACGCCAAAATTATGATCGAGCCAAACCTGCACAGAAAAATACAGAGTTTTAGGAACAGTGCTAAGTCCTCAATGCTACCATATAGCCTAGGGCTAACGGGTTGTGATCCACAGGGAAGGATTGTGAAGGAAACAATTATGTAAGTTCTTTCTTTTAATTTACAAAAATGAGTTTAAAAGTTCTCTTCTCAGTTTTAAAAGAAAATAAAAATAGGTAAAGCAAATCTAAGTAAAAGGAATCTAAAGAAGATGATGGATTTGTTGTTAAAAAGAAAGCAAACGAGTTTAGAGAAAAAATAAAAAGAGAAAGTGTTAGTTTTGAAATCATTATATTACACTAAGAAATGAAAAGAGATAGAGAAGGAGTAATTACCTTTATCGTTGAATAACGTACCTTGAGTTGTAGTGAAGATTACCTTGAATTAAAGAAAATCAGTAGAAAATAAAAATATTGCTTTGACTGGATTGAGTACGATGAAAAAAAGTAGAAAACTTCATTGATGTCACTTCAATACAATTCTCTATTGAAGAAGGATTACATCCGTATCACTCTAATTATAATTCTTCTTCTTCTTCTCTCATGTAACTCTCTCTAGCCTAAATTAAAATAAAAATTACATTGAAAAAGAAAAAAAATCTAAACTAAAGCTCTTTCTGCTGGAGTTCGTCCTTCTACCTCTAAGCATGCAGATATTTATAGGAGAAATAGAATAGGGGCAAGAGTATGGAGATAGGGGGAGCAAACGTTCCCCCAAATTTGAATACCAGGCCGGAAAAACACGGGATCAAGGGGCATGTGTCCGTTGAATTGCCCTATATCCTTTTATCTTATTGGATTTTCAGTTTCTGCTTTGGATTTCACGAAATATCTTTTGATTTTCAGCTCAACCAATTGGGTCTTCAAAAATCTGTTTTTTCTTTAAATTTTGATGATATTATCTCATTTGATATACGCGGTCTTCAGATAAGATTACTTCTAAAACCTCTGGATTTGAATCGATCCCCGTTGATTTGAACTTTTGGATTTAATTGGATAGGATTCGTGCTTATCTTCTCTCTATCATAACCTGCATGAATTTAGATATTAAGATAAGTAAGTTGTAGTAATTATTACATAATAAATGTAGGAATATAGTACCAATTATGCAATATATGTGTCCAAACAGACCTCGACGCAGAGTTAATCACGGGTTGACCTAAGCGATTAGGTCACCGTGAGAGTAAAAAAAGGGGGTGGGGAGCCCCCTCTCAGGGTTAGGGGCGGAGCCCCTGGAATTTTTTTGATCGACCTTCCGTAGGTCTTGTTTCTTCGTGCTCACAATGAGTTTTATTTGTGTTTAGATCTAGAAAGCATTAAGGGTCATTCGATGTTAGTGGACGGGTGTCTGTTAATGATGACGATGTTGATATGAGAATTTATGACTCATGATCGCAGTCCTCCATGAGGACTGACTCAGAAATAGGGCAATTTATGAGCCGTGAAAAACTCATAAATATGATATTTTGTGAGGACTGCGATCATGGTCGCAAAACTCTTTTAGGACTGTGATCGTAATCACAGTCCTTATAAAGACTCAAATATAAAATATTTTTGTGAATGTTACGATCATGGTCATAGTTCTAATAAAGAGGACTACGATTATGGTCACAATACTATAAAAACTTAGAAATATGACATTTTTTTGAGGATTGTGGTCATGGTCATGGTCTTGATAAATAATGTTTTTTAGGACTATGATCATGATCACAGTCTTCAGAAACAGGGCTACGATCAGTTTGTGAAGACTGTAATCATAGCCACACTCTTCAGAAATAAGACATTTTTGTGAGGACTGCGATCATAGTCACAGTCATCTATACTACGATCATTTTATGAGGATTGCGATCGTGATCGCAGTCCTCAGACATAAGACATTTTTGAAACGGTCCGCTTTTTTGAAGCGATTACTTAGGGGAATTTTCGTCTTTCGTCACTGATGAGCGCTTCAGTACTTGACACGTGAGCGCACATCGTTACTTTAAAAAGGGAGGTGGCTGAAGCGAATAATATGCGAGTGAGTTTTTTTCTAATTATGATTTGACTTAGGCGGCTGAAATGAAATCCCCAATTTCTTTGTAATATGATAATCTGAGAAAATTTATTAATGTCAAGTCTTACATGTGATTTTGCATTCTTCAAATGACTGTTGTGATCAAGTATGATTGTATTCTTCAAATGACTCATTGTTGTTTAAGTGAAAGAATCAATACTTACTTTATGATAATGCCAACTAAGTAAGTATCATTGAATAACTCAAGTAAAATGTTGTATTATTGCTTTTCATTACAATCTATCTTAATTACAATCTATCTTAATATCTGATAGCCCAAAAGGTTAGACTCGAAAAAACAATCTACTTCTGGTTAGTTTTGGGCTACCATTTATTAATGTGAGCTTATATCATTTCTTCTGTGAAGTATTTGATGCTCCATCACTAGGGTTTATAAAGCCATGTTACCTGTCACCGAGTTTTATGCTTAATTGAAGACTCAAAACTTATAAATAAGTTTTGAATATTAAACACTCTTCATCAGTGACAAACGTAGAAATTTTATTTAGGGTGGCTAAAAGACTTAAAAACAATTCACAAAAAAATTAATATATTAATATTTAAACATTTAAACTAATAATGTGATACAACTGGTTATAACATTCATTTTCTATTTTTCATATTTTGAAAGTGTAATATAATTTTTTTAACATTAACATTTTTAAATTATCTCTTTCAATATAATATCATCTGTTGGGTATCCTGCTTAACAAGAATCAATCTGACAACTAATCAAGATCACTGAGATATCAACAATCTAATTGGCCAGGTCGGCAAATATCAGGTGGGAGGTTTTCCGTTCAATAGAACGTTCCTTAATTCAAGAACCACCTTTCAATTTCCTTCCTTAGTTTAAGCACCAATTAGACTGAATCCAAGTCAGTCTCGATATACTGTAAAGTATATCCCCTGTATAAAGGACTTAATCCACTTATACAGTAACACTTAGACTGAATCTAAGTCAATCTCGATATACTGTAAAGTATATCCCCTGTATAAAGGACTTAGTCCACTTATACAGTATTTAAAGTGAGGTACGCTTACAGCGAATCTCCTTAAGACAATTACGTCCCCCGCACCGGTGCTAACGGGATAATGGACGCTGGTCTCCCAAGATACAACACTTCTTCACGGTATTTGGATAGCACAACCAAATTACCATACGGTCGAACCGTAGTCAACCAGTACCTACACAGGATTAGCAAAACAGCGGTATAACGACAAATTTCAAATGAATATTTGTCTTACTCTTTTGGAGGAACACCCACTGTTGAGGACGTAGGAAGGTTGAAGAATTTTGACAGAATCTCTTTTAGGAAGTCGCTTTGGATTCCCACTTCACTTGGAAGTCGCGGATTCCCACTTCGTTGGAAGTTGCTCTGGAAGTCGTGGATTCCCACTTCGCTGGAGCCCAGTTCAGAACCGAAGTCAGAACTTTTAGAGAGAGAGAGATCTCAGATTTTTGGTGTGTGTTAAAATGAGAACTTGGAATGCTTTATATAGCATTCCAAAAGGGGCCTTCAGGTCTGAACCCAACCAAAGGCTGCACCCTTTGGTCTGCCAACTGGTTCGCACCCTTTGGCCTGCCAACTGGTTCGCACCCTTTGGCAGGCTGCAACCTTTGGTCTGCCAACTGGTTCGCAACCTTTGGTCTGCCAACTGGTTCGCACCCGTTGGCTGTCCAACTGGTTCGCGACCGTTGGCGGATCGGTTCAGATCCTGACAGCGGAGCGGGCAGTCCAACAGGTTCGCAACCTGTTGGTGGATCGGGTCCGGTCTGGTTTGGAAGTGGATCTGGTTTGGATCATACCTTGAGACCCAATTCAAAAAGAACCAGGCCAGGTAGGGAATCCGAACTCACCCAGACCCAGACCCAGACCCAAACCCGAGCCCGAGCCCGGCTCCGGCACCGGCACCGGCACCGGCGCCGGCCGCCGCCGCCGCCGCCGCCAGCGGCGGCGCGCGCGCACACGCACATACGTGCATAGTTCTCTCCTTTTCGCGCGCGAAAACTCCAAGTACCCAAAGGGCACGCCCTTTGTTCTCATTTTTCTCTATTTATACACCACAAACTTCCATCCCACGGCCAATGTGGGACTAAATGCTTTAAGCTACCTTTAGTCCCGTTTTGGCTTTGAATTAGGCAATCTTTGGACTTGAATATCTCATTCATTCGAAGTCGGAATTGAACATGTGAATATACCACGTTCATCACAAATGGAAGGAGAACACACTCCAACCATCATCCGGTTGATTCCATCAACGGATCTTGCCATAATTCAACTCGAAGATTCGCCTTTATATTCTTCAATTCCAACAATCCCCCACAATGAATGGAGATTCAAGGAAATGACACACAAAGAGACTGACTCTATTGTGTAAGGTACTTTAGAAAAGAAACTGCATAAGGATAGGTGAACTAGGTCTTAAACCTTCCATAGCGAAAGCTTTATCGGACTTACTGGCTAATCAGTGAACTAGGTCTTGAACTGTTAGCCGTTAGTGTAAGCCAAGTCAACAAGCTTCACACAGTGACTTTCCAAATCAACTTTGGTTCTCTGTTGTGTCCGTTTTGGCCCTGGACATTCTTGGTTTCAGAGAGTATCTTTAGGGAATAACAGCCTCCATAGAGATTCCCAAAGAGCCGACCCAACTCTATACTCACATAGGTGATGGACCTATTAAGAGTAGTCTACTCTACTCCACTTGTTTAGTAACAAGATATAGGCATCATTAAAAGCGTTAAGCTTATCCTTAACCCACTTGTAGAAAAGCACTTATGTGCACCATAGGAATGGATTGGAGTCAAGCTCCCAAGTGCTTACTTGCTGAGTCAATCATAACTAGTTTTTCCTCTTGAACTTAGTCCGTGGGATCTCCAGTCGCTAAGTGAGGTTTCCATTAAGCTGACTCGGTAAGGTTAGGCTTTTAGACCCATTCCCCTCGATGCGCAGTTTATACGCTCTCCACTTAAACCTTTAGTAAGCGGATCCGCTAAATTATCCTTTGACGATACAAAGTCAATAGAGATAATTCCATTTGAGAGCAACTGCTTCACGGTATTATGTCTACGACGAATATGTCTAGACTTACCGTTGTATATCATATTTTGTGCCCTAGATATAGCTGCTTGATTGTCGCAGTGTATACATATAGCGGGCACTGGCTTTTGCCATAACGGTATATCTTCTAAGAATTGTCGAAGCCATTCTGCTTCTTCTCCAGCCTTATCTAAGGCTATGAATTCCGATTCCATAGTGGAACGGGCAATACATGTTTGCTTAGAAGATTTCTAAGATACCGCTGCTCCTGCTAGAGTAAATACGTATCCGCTAGTTGATTTTGATTCCTCAGAATCTACAATCCAATTAGCATCACTGTATCCTTCCAGTACAGGAGGATACTTTCCATATCTCAAGGCATATTCCTTGGTATGTGATACGTAACCCAATACTCGTAGTAGAGCGGTCCAATGTAGATCACTAGGATTGCTAGTATATCTACTTAACTTGCTTACAGCGTAAGCAATATCGGGTCTAGTGCAATTCATTAAATACATTAGACTTCCGATAATCTGAGAATACTCCAACTGGTGTATTCCAGTTCCTGTATTCTTATGAAGGTGGACGTGTGGGAGAAAAGGATTTGTATTCTCTTTTATCCCATGATCCTTGAATCTTTCTATCATCTTATCCACGTAGTGAGATTGAGATAGACTGATTCCATCTGGTGTTCTAGTAATTTTAATGCCTAAAATTACATCAGCAACCCCCAGATCCTTCATATCAAAACTGTTGGATAACATTCTTTTAGTGGACTTAATAATCTCAATATTAGTCCCAAGTATCAACATGTCGTCTACATAAAGACAGACAATGATACATGCATCTCCAACTGTTTTCGTGTAAACACACTTATCGCATTCATTGATAGTGAATCCATCTTTGATCATGACACTATCAAATTTCTCATGCCATTGTTTTGGAGCCTGTTTTAAACCGTATAAGGATTTTACCAATTTACACACCTTGTGTTCTTGGCCCTTGACTTTAAATCCTTCAGGTTGCTCCATATATATCTCTTCACTTAATTCACCATTTAAGAATGCAGTCTTGACATCCATTTGATGGATATCTAAGTTGTGCAATACTGCAATCGCAATCAACATCCGTATGGACGTTATTCTTGTTACTGGTGAATAAGTATCGAAGTAGTCAAGTCCTTCTATTTGTCGATAACCCTTGGCTACTAATCTAGCCTTGTACTTATCGATAGATCCATCGGGTTTAATTTTCGTTTGAAAATCCACTTACACCCAATTGGTTTACTTCCAGGAGGCAAGTTTACCAATTCCCAAGTATGATTACTTAGTATGGATTCTATTTCGCTATTTATAGCTTCTTTCCACATTTGTGCTTCTGGGTTTGACATAGCCTCTTTAAATGTTTGAGGCTCGCTCTCAATAGCGTATGCTATGAAATCTGAACCAAAAGATTTTGAGATTCTAGATCTCTGACTTCTTCTTGGTTCAATTTCCGCATTTACAATTGGTTCCTCGGGGCTTTCGTCCCTGAACGCCATCTTGTGTGTTCTTTTCCCAGAAGTCTTATCTGCTTCCCGTTTGTACGGAAAGATGTCTTCAAAGAACACAGCATCTCGAGATTCGATAATCATGTTTACATGAATATCTGGTATTTCTGATTTATGAACCAGAAATCTGTAGGCACTACTATTCAAGGCATAGCCTATGAATACGCAGTCTATAGTTTTTGCTCCCAACTTAGTCTTTTTGGGTAATGGTGCCAGCACCTTTGCAAGGCACCCCCACATTTTGAGGTAATGGTAGGAAGGTGTCCTTCCATGCCATAACTCGAATGGTATTAGACCAAGTTTCTTGTGGGGTACTCTATTTAGAATATGATTTGCAGTTAATAGAGCTTCCCCCCACAAGTTCTGCGGAGCTCCAGAACTTACGAGCATGGAATTAACCATCTCCTTCAAAGTTCTGTTCTTCCGTTCAGCAATTCCATTCTGCTGAGGAGTGTATGGTGCTGTAGTTTGATGTATTATACCAAAACTAGCACATAACTCACTAAAATCATTTGATTCATATTCTCCGCCTCTATCGGATTTTAGAATCTTGATTTTCTTGTTGAGTTGATTCTCAACTTCGGCTTTATATGTTGTAAACATATTTATTGCCTCATCCTTACTGTTCAAAAGATACACATAACAGTATCTTGTACAGTCATCGATAAAAGTAATGAAATACTTTTTACCGCCTCTAGTTGGCATAAACTTCAAGTCACATAGATCGCTATGAATTAACCCTAAAGGTTCTGTATTTCGATCTATTGAGTGAAATGAATTTTTAGCCAACTTGGCCTCAACACAAACCTCACACTTGCGAATTTCTTCCAAGTTGAGTTTAGGAATATATCCCAGATTAGACAAGTTTTTCAAAGACTTGTAATTTACATGCCCTAATCTAGCATGCCACAAAATAGGAGACTCAAGCAAATAAACAGAAGAATTTTCTTTATTTATAAGCTTCGGGTACAGATACACAGACTTTTTGTCTACCACTGCAACATTGTCTTTAAAAAGACAATCAACAAGATTCTTGTTTTGTTTGAGACGGCTGCGACATTCATTCGCCTTATGCCCCTCTTTGTTTCAGATGTAGCAAGTTCCCTTGAAGCGCATGTTCTTGCCTTCTTGGACCTTGCCTTTGTACCCCTGGGAAGTCTTCTTCCGCTTTAAGCCTTTGGAAGTAGACGCTTTCCCCTTTGAGTCTTCGATCACATTGGCTTTTGCTTCGTAGGAGTTCTTACTGCTCCTTTTCTCGGACTTTCTGTTGTCCTCCTCAATACGAAGCCTCACAATGAGATCCTCCAACTTCAACTCCTTTCGCTTGTGCTTAAGGTAGTTCTTGAAATCTCTCCACGCAGGTGGGAGTTTCTCCACGATAGTAGCAATCTGAAAATTTTCAGGTAGGATCATACCTTCGGCTTCTATCTCATGCAAGATAAGTTGGAACTCTTGCACCTGACTGATTACAGTCTTGCTGTCCACCATTTTGTACTCCAGAAATCGTTCAACGACGAACTTCTTGGTACCAGCATCCTCAGTCTTGTACTTCTTGTCAAGACTGATCCATAACTTCTTTGCCGTTGTGATAGGACTGTAGACATTGTAAAGAGAGTCATCCAGTCCATTTAAAAACATAATTTCGGCAAAGGAAGTCACATTGAGTCCATGCATCAGTTGCAGGCTCTGGTGGATCTTCTTCCAGGAATCTGGCCAGATGAAGAGTGGTCAAGTAGAAGAGCATCTTCTGTTGCCACCTCTTGAATTCTGTGCCATCAAATTTTCCTGGCTTCTCCGGCTTCGGGTTAGGAAGTGGAGTAGGCATCAATGCTTGTAGCATGTTTGGTGCCTTATTTGAGCTATCTTGATTAGTCTCAGACATCTTCTGTAAGTTCAAGCAGAACAGAAGTAAGAAACTCTAATTGTCTTAAGATCGTTGGGTATTCTGCTTAACAAGAATCAATCTGACAACTAATCAAGATCACTGAGATATCAACAATCTAATTGGCCAGGTCGGCAAATATCAGGTGGGAGGTTTTCCGTTCAATAGAACGTTCCTTAATTCAAGAACCACCTTTCAATTTCCTTCCTTAGTTTAAGCACCAATTAGACTGAATCCAAGTCAGTCTCGATATACTGTAAAGTATATCCCCTGTATAAAGGACTTAATCCACTTATACAGTAACACTTAGACTGAATCTAAGTCAATCTCGATATACTGTAAAGTATATCCCCTGTATAAAGGACTTAGTCCACTTATACAGTATTTGAAGTGAGGTACGCTTACAGCGAATCTCCTTAAGACAATTACGTCCCCCGCACCGGTGCTAACGGGATAATGGACGCTGGTCTCCCAAGATACAACACTTCTTCACGGTATTTGGATAGCACAACCAAATTACCGTACGGTCGAACTGTAGTCAACCAGTACCTACACAGGATTAGCAAAACAGCGGTATAACGACAAATTTCAAATGAATATTTGTCTTACTCTTTTGGAGGAACACCCACTGTTGAGGACGTAGGAAGGTTGAAGAATTTTGACAGAATCTCTTTTAGGAAGTCGCTTTGGATTCCCACTTCACTTGGAAGTCGCGGATTCCCACTTCGTTGGAAGTTGCTCTGGAAGTCGTGGATTCCCACTTCGCTGGAGCCCAGTTCAGAACCGAAGTCAGAACTTTTAGAGAGAGAGAGAGATCTCAGATTTTTGGTGTGTGTTAAAATGAGAACTTGGAATGCTTTATATAGCATTCCAAAAGGGGCCTTCAGGTCTGAACCCAACCAAAGGTTGCACCCTTTGGTCTGCCAACTGGTTCGCACCCTTTGGCAGGCTGCAACCTTTGGTCTGCCAACTGGTTCGCAACCTTTGGTCTGCCAACTGGTTCGCACCCGTTGGCTGTCCAACTGGTTCGCGACCGTTGGCGGATCGGTTCAGATCCTGACAGCGGAGCGGGCAGTCCAACAGGTTCGCAACCTGTTGGTGGATCGGACCAGGCCAGGTAGGGAATCCGAACTCACCCAGACCCAGACCCAAACCCAAACCCGAGCCCGAGCCCGGCACCGGCGCCGGCGCCGGCCGCCGCCGCCAGCGGCGGCGGCGCGCGCGCACACGCACATACGTGCATAGTTCTCTCCTTTTCGCGCGCGAAAACTCCAAGTACCCAAAGGGCACGCCCTTTGTTCTCATTTTTCTCTATTTATACACCACAAACTTCCATCCCACGGCCAATGTGGGACTAAATGCTTTAAGCTACCTTTAGTCCCGTTTTGGCTTTGAATTAGGCAATCTTTGGACTTGAATATCTCATTCATTCGAAGTCGGAATTGAACATGTGAATATACCACGTTCATCACAAATGGAAGGAGAACACACTCCAACCATCATCCGGTTGATTCCATCAACGGATCTTGCCATAATTCAACTCGAAGATTCGCCTTTATATTCTTCAATTCCAACATCATCAAGTAATCATTTATAAATTAATCTCCCATTCGATTTCGAGGTGAAGTCTTAAGAAATTCGTACTAGAAAAAACTCTTTCAATGGTGACAATTTCGACAAACAAAATAATAATAATTTTACATGTGCATAAGGCATAAGCTAGTGAATAAATAATATATTTACCTTTTTCAATTATTTCCTGAGTCAAACCATCAATACTCATGACTGAAGAAAAATCACTGTTGAAGTGCATGGATCTCTGTATCCCATGCCCTCTCTTTTTGAGTATGGTGTGAGCATCTCACTGTTGGCAAGCAAGCAGCCGCGGTCGAGAGCAAAATAGCACATGCGCCCTTGTGTTTCAAATTTTCAGTGATGGGACTTGACCTGTTTCTTGTTTTAATTTGTTTTGTTTTCAAGTGTTTACATCTTGTCAGTTGTCACACATAACAATGAGGTTGAGGAAATCCATGCGTTTGAAATGAATGACCATCTTCTGTCCATTGTAATCCGAGCTTGAGAGCTATACATATAGGGCACAATTTGCTAGGTGCAAGTTACCTGTTTTCTTGCAAGCAAAAAAAAAAAATGTTCCCATTGCCCTCCCAAATGAAGCAGCAGCCAAAGACTTAAAGAGAGGGACGTGCCTACGTAGCATCAAAATCCAGTACCATGTGGGTCCGCCACTGCTCTTCATTTTGGGCTGTTTGGTTAGAAGGAAGTGGACGTAATTAAGGAAATAGGGAAGCATAATTGCTCACTTTCCTATCTATCCAAACACCGAAAAAGAAAAATAAGAAAAATCTTTTTCATTTCTCTTTTCTCTTTTACACAATCATTTCCTTACTTCCAGAGTGCTACAGTTAATTTTGTGGTCATTTAAATTTCATTTGTAATAAGTTGTAGCAAAAAAACAGTTAATTTTTTGATCATGTAAATCTCACTTGCATTTTAATTACAGTCCATTTTTTATTTTTCTAAATTAATTTTTATTTTAATATCATTTTACGGTCAACTTTTTCACTTTCACTTTCACATTACCATCTAAACACCAGAAAAGACAAAATAGTTTTCAAACCATACTTCCCAACAATATCCAAACACCGAAAAACTTACTAACCAATTCCCAAGTTTCAAAGGGAATTATTATCACTTTCTCAATTGCTCACTTCCTCACTTTCACCCTTAACCAAACATGTTGTGAGGGCTAACATTTGACTTGAATATATTTGGTTACTGTTGTCATAATGGAATCAATATTCATTTACAATCTTGAGTTAGAACCATAGAAGAATACTCAAATAGAATATCTATACTTTTTTATCTCTCCGGTAAATGTTTTTGGGGAATAAACTAATAATCAAGTTTATTAACCTTTAATTATCACACAAACATGACGGTTTATGAGGAGAAATTTGAGAAAAATTTTCATTTCTTGTGCATTCATTTTCTGGTTCGGCCAATTTGTATTATTAGTGACATGTACATGTGATAGTAATGCGATAACAAATTTTGAAAACTAAATAGACAGAAATCAATTGATAAAATAAATAACAAGAGATAAATATATAAATAAAGATCTGCATGCAGAAATGATGGTGGATGGAGAGTTGGTTTCAGGCAAGCATGTGAAGGAGTTTAATGGTAGCAGCAAAGATCCAGAGGGATCAAGAGCATGGAGATGCACAGAGACAGGAGTAGTAAAGATATCAGCTCGTAGGCACTCATAATGGCTATGGCCATTCTGGACATCTTGATGTTTGATGCATTCCATGTTTCTCTTCTTATTGCTGTTGTGCGCGCCGACAACAACCAACAGAGAATCACACAATCTCCACAACCACAAAGAACACCCAAAATCACAGAAATCACAAGAGAAGAACACACAATCACAAAACACACGATTTAACGAGGTTCGGCCTGAATGCCTACGTCCTCGGGGCAATCAATGGAGAGATTATTACTTTTTAGGAGGATTACAACTTGCTAGCAACCTCTTTGAATGCAAGAGAGATGCAGCCTTTCTTTTCCCGCAGCCTTTGTGATTACTTACAAACCCTAGAAACCAAAACAGCCTTAAATACCCAAATCTGCGGAGCAGCAGATTTACGCCCAAACCCGTCTGTCGGTCGACCGGCCGGTCGACCGACTTCCTCTTCCGGTCGACCGGGCGGTCGACCCAGCAAACCCGAGAGTTGGGTTGTTTACGGTCAGGCTTCTCGGTCGACCGGCCGGTCGACCGCTCCCTGGCCTGTGCACGTCGTGCACTTCGGTCGACCGGGCCGGTCGACCGAACCCTGCCAGATACTGCTGTTGCTGCTGTTTTCTGCTGTTTCTTCCATCGTCTCTTGTCGCCGACTTCCTCGACTATCCCTTGACGGTCCGGGTCAACTCCCTCAGTAAAAATCTCTCTCTTTCCAACAATTCTCCACCTCGGCGAAGATGCCAAAATCTGAGCCGACATCCAACGAACCCCAGTCTATCACCTGGCGAAATCGACACACGATCTCGGCGAAATCGACACACGATCTCGGCTTGCGCGCACCGGACGAAATTGACACACGATCTCGGCGAAATCGACACACGATCTCGGCTTGGAATCTTTGGCTCATCTATTCCTGGAAAACATCGCACATGCTTTCCCTGCACTTCACCTTAGGAGAATTTTTCTTACCTGTCGATCATCAACTGTGGCTCCTTCTCCGCAACTTCACGACCTCACGAAGACTTCCTTATGAGCCAACACTGACTCTCCACTGACTAGCTCTATCTAGTCTACCTGTCTTCCACTGACGGTCCAACCAAGTCTGCGTAGAGCACACCAAATCATCGGCTTCTCCTCGATGCACACCACTCCTTATGCAAGCTCAACATCTTCTCTCCGGAAGATAAACCTGTTCATCGAGATCACACCATCTCACCACTACGTGAGATCCAACTGGCCACACCACTTCACCTCTACATGAAGTCTCTTCACCTCTACGTGAAGTCTCTCCAACTCTACGTGAAGTTCCAATCAGCCACAACTCTTCACCTCTACGTGAAGATCCAAAATAACATCTCGAGAACCCAATTAGCTTCATAAGAGTTGCATCACCAATGGCTGCGCCTTTACGGCTGCCTACGTACCTTTGCCCAAAAGGATCAAGCCAAACGTAGTTCATTAAAATGAGCTTCATCAAGCTCCAATAATAGTACCTGTTCCTGCAGCAGTGAACCTGTTAGACTGAGTCATATGAACCTCTTCCCGACCATCATGGAGAGCAACGGCCTTCAACTTGAGCTTGTCGCGTTCACAAGCTTGAGATTCATGCTTCTTTAACCACGAGCGTGGTTTCACCTTGGTTCCAATGGCTGCAAATAACTCGACATCCTCAACAATGTCGTCAACCTGTTCAGCATCACCTTTGGTATCATGAACTCCACCCGGTGTCACCTCCGCTGAAGTATCCTTTGATGCCGAACCAACTGGAGATGATGGAGTAGCATCAACCTCCACCCGCTGCAATCTTCCCTTGGTCTTCGTCCTCTCCACCTGCTGAGAGACGATGGACTTCAACTCTGAAGTCTCTCCAAAAATGACATTCCTACTCATCACGATCTTCTTGTCTTTGGGATCCCACAACCTGTAGCTGTTCCCCTTGACTCCCAAGTAGACAAACCTCTTTGCCCGCGGATTCACCTTGCCATTCTTGGCACTGAAGTAAGCCGGACTTCCAAATTCCCGCAGCAAACCATGATCTTGAGCAGTTTTTCCAGACCAATTTTCTAATGGAGCTTTACCTCCTATCGCAGTCGATCTGTTCCTGAGATGGCTAGCATACTCAGTCGCCTCAGTCCAAAGCGACTTGTCCAATCCTGAATTAGACAATAACTTCCGAACCTCCTCCAGCAAGGAACGGACTATCTCTTTAGCCAACCCATCTGTACCTGTTGAGGAGTGAGTAGCAATCCCTGTGTTCTGGCCAAACTGTAGGAATTGGTTAATGTCTATTCCAACATTACTAATGTAGAGCTCCTTTATCTTCCTACCTATCTGCCTCTCCATTTTTCCTCTCCACTTCCTCAACACATCTAGGGCTTCACCCCTTTGTCTCATAGGATATATCCACAACTGCCTAGATGAACAATCAATGAAAGAGACAAAGTACCTGTGATCTCCAAGCGATGCCGTCTTAGCAGGTCCCCATACACTCACGTGAACACAATCAAGAAGACCTTCATTGTGGTGAGAACTGGTGCTAAAACTCACCTTCTTCTTGTCCAGAACACTGTGTCCACCTTCTGACTTGCAGGTAGCAGCACCTTCTAGTGATTCCATCTTTGCAGGAGCTCGCAAAGATTTTTCTTCTTGTCCGGCTTTTTCCTGCCAGATCCCCGGGCCAGCCTCATCTGATGTACTTGAAGTCTCCACCTGATCTGTAATCATACTACCCTTCAAGTAGTATAGATTTTCTCGGCGGACGCCTTCATCACAACCATCGAGCCCTTGATTATCTTGAGATCGCCATCTCGAACCGATATCATCATGCCCGATGCTTCCAAAGTTCCCACGGAGATTAGATTTCTCTTCAACTGAGGTACATACCTCACTCCTTTCAGCTCCCTTTCCATCCCATCAAACATCCTGATTCAGATTGTACCTACACCCTCCACGCTACATGGGTGATCGTCGCCCATAACGACCGAACACCCCTCCAGCTGCTCAAAGTTGGAAAACCAGCCCCGATTAGGGCACGCATGGTATGTTGTACCTGTATCCAGAATCCACTCATCTTTCCATGAGTTACTAATAATGGGAGAACTGACTGAAAACGAGAAACCTGACGAGTCCGAATCTGCTCCATCTTCCTGTGAACTACTCCTCTGAGTCTTCGTCACCTTTGATAGATTTGCTTCAGCATTCGACTCCTTCTTCTTCCCTTGAACTTCGGACAGTCCACTTTCCAGTGCCCTATCTCTCGGCAGAAAATGCACTGATCCTTCCTCAGATCCCTATAACCCGACCTGGACTTCGATCTTCCTATCACCTCCTTACCCTTCCGCGATGAACTTCTGCTTCTTACTTCCAGTGCCTCCGCCACTGAGCTTGACTGTGAAGGATGCCTCTCATTCTTCCTTGTGTCATAACTCATCAATGCAGACGACACCTCATCATAATCCAAGGTCTGCCTTCCATTAATGAAGGTCAATGTGAATGTCTCGTACTCCTCTGCAGGAAGTGAATTCAGAAAGATGACTGTAATACCCCGTTCCCGGAATACGTACTTAGTTGCGTATTCAGATTTTCCGATCGTATTTTTTGATTTACTTCCTGTATTTATTTTGTATTATGAATTATTTGTACGATTATTTGTTTTGGATCTGGATCCCCGGATCCGGAGTCAGGCCTGATCTGAACCGAAGACCCGATCCTAGTATATTATTCAATTTAGTCCTTCCGGTATTCTGATTTGACCAATTTTAATTTTAAATATCATTTTTCAATATATTAGATTTTCTGTGAATTTCTGGATTTTTCTCGGATTAAAATGAATTTCTCCAAAACCGGTGTCGGCCAGTACCGCTGACCGATCCCCGGATTTTAATTCTCAAACTGTTTAGAATTTCATGATAGTCCTTTAGACTTTATTGCTTAGAATCTTATTTCTTACTTATACACTTTTTCTGGAGATTTTACGAATTTATGGATTTTCCGCTGGAGTCGGTAGGAGGCTGATTCCAGTATTTTTGGTTTCCAAACAGTTAGGAGTTTCATGATGGTTCTTTAGACTTTATTTCTCGAATCATATTTTCTGTCTATATTCTTTTTCTGAGAATTTTATGATTTTATGGAAATTCTTTCGGAGTCGGTAAATCTCAGATTCCGGGATTTTTAACTTTAAAACTATACAGTATTTCTTCGAACGGATTTCACTATTGGTCTTTATATATTATTCTTGATTTTTGGTAAAATTTTCAGATCATTTAGAGATACTTGAATTTCGGGCATTTTTTCAATATTTGCATAATTCATATTTTCCACCTCATGTGCCACCTCATTTCCCACTCACCATTCTCACCTAACCCCACTAACTCTCTCTCCTTCCCTTAGCAAGCCAAGTGGCCTAGTGGAGGGACACCTCATCCTCCCTTTTGCAAGAAAGCCCTGCATCTATTCAAATCCCACTCACTTCACAAAATCCCTACCTATTAATATGTTTTCATTTGCAATTAACCTCTTTCTTCCTCCTTCACTTCATCAAGAGAGAAAAGCTCTCTCCAAAATCCCCTTTCTCCTCCACACAAACCCTAGCACCTAGGAACCCTAATCTCTTCACATCCATCTCCTCCTCCAACTTCAAGAGATCATCAAAGGCATCATCTCCAACCTCCAATACTCCCAAGGACACACCAAGAGGAGTTTCTCCATCTCAAGCTTCAACTTGTGGATTCAAGCCATCATCTCCATTGGATCAAGCCCCAAATCCAACCCACCCCAGGTGAGTTTCTTACTCACCAAGACCTAGTTAATACTCCCTATGATTGTGGTAGAAATCCATGCATACTTGTATTGTAAAAATCCTATTTTAGGTCTCCAACACTTAAATCCAATCTTTCCATATGTATATCCCCACTCCTAAAGGTTAGACCTCCTTTTGTGTACTTGTGTGGGCAGATCAGGTCCCTCTATAATATAAAAACCCCATCTTTAGCTATTAAAACCAACCCTTAACAAAATCTGATTTTTCTGACCTGGTATCAGCATATTCCAGAGGACCGGTCGACTGGCAGTCGACCGGGACTCTACCGTGTGCACAGCGTGCACGTTTTTGAACTGGCGGTCGACCGCCAGTCGACCGCCAGGCTACCGGCCAAAACCTGGAGCTCTCGGCATCTGTCCGTTTGACCGGCGGTCGACCGGGACTCGACCGTTAGTTCAATCCCCAGTCGACCGGCAGTCGACCGAGGTCGACCGCTAGGCCAATTCTGGGCCAGATTTTCTGTCTCTTTCCATTCCTGATTTTGACCTTACCCTGATACCTGTAGGATATATTAGGCTTGTTTATGCTTCATCATTGATACTACCTAATCTGACACTAGATGGATCTCCCCATTTACACCCCATGATTTGTTATCATGTACCCCCATGTTAGGACTTGTTGATTGATGCATATAGGATATTTTAGTCTTTTTTATGCTTCATACTTACACTGCATGATATATTACGCAACAAATCTTAGGCTTAGTTCATGTGAATATACCTTGTACTTAGGAACCTATTACTTGTAGCACGTCACCTCTAGTCACTTCATACTATCATGTTTCTGTATTGCCATGCTTATACTTATGCCTGTCCGTAGTATTCCTGCTTCTTGTTATATGCATGCGTGGCAGACCCTTCGAGGTCGTTGAACCCTAAGTTGTGTTTATGTTTCCACATGCCTTGCCCTATTATAGTCTTGCCAGTTATATATTTTCTTTTAACACATGTATATCACACAATACTTTATATGTGATCACTTGACCCACTGACATGCTACCACCTTATTTGACCTCTAGTTATGTCATGATTGACCCGGCCCATTATACATTTATCTTTATGTTTTATTGCTTGCTATACATCACCACCTTATCATGCTATCCCTTAAACCAAGCATGATACACTTGACCGCGATTGTCATCCTTACGGGAATTTAACTTGTTATTTTATATCATGATCAGTGACCTGTTTTCCTGCTTAATATGCAGTGACCTGATTGTTCAGTACATGTGTACTTCTGATTCCTGATCATGTCTATTTCCTGCTTTTCCCGTAAACTGATAATCCTTAATAAGCTACAACTTGTATTGGGTATGGGAGGAAGCGATGGACACCGGAATGATACCTTACTTATAGTGATATTCATGTATGGGGGACTTTGAGCCCCAGGCCGGTCCCAGGCGGTGGGAACCGTTGGACTCTTGGTCCCCGGTGTACGTGTACTATTATCATGCCTGTTAGCCGGTCCCAGGCGGTGGGAACCGTTGGACCACATTTGCCTATCAATTGGTCCCCGGTATATATGTGTTGGGGGTATCACTTATCACTATAAGAAGCTCTGTTAGTCCTCCATCTACTTCTGATAACAAACCTCGAATAGCTTATATGTGGATGTATGTGAGTTGGGATCGATACCGAGACACATACCTAGACATATGAGTTAGGCGAGTAATAATAATAATAATAAGTTCAGTTATAGTTATTGTTATACACTTATTGTTATGTTTATTGTTTCATGTTATAGTCCCCGTCATGACTCAGGTTATATTGTGACTCCTATCTTTCTTATGGTGATTCCAGTGATGAATCCGGCTTGACCTATTACTCGTTCCTATTAGGATGACTGTTAGGATTTTCTGCATGTATTCCTGTCATACCTATTACTTGCTCCGGCATTGGATTTATGTTGCTCTTGTTATGCATTTCCGTTTGATCATCGTATGTTATGCAACTCTGATTTTATATGCTTGGGATTGCTGTGGTATGAGACAAGGGTATATTTATGAGGGTTTCCTTGTTTGGATTATTCCTTCGACGTATTAGTCTCATAGGACAGTAACTTAAGCATATACAATCACTTTTGCTCGTAGCTAGCATTTCATTGGATTTCCCGTTTCATGATTATTATATTATACTGTCCTTATATTCTATACTTGTGTTCTGACCTCATTCATGTTCCTTAGCCACTTGGCAGTATTTCATTTATTTATTATTATATGTCTTGACCCTTGGATTTGCACATTCAGGTTCTGTAGCTAGATCGGGGTGGAGTTGTCCACCGTAGCTCGAGCTCTTCTTGCGAGCGGGCATCCTAGCTTCAGCTCCTTGTGCCTGACTTCTCTTGACTCACGAGATCTCCATCCTACTCGTGAGCTCTTTCGTATTTTTGCTGTACCTTTTCTTTTGGACTGAGTTGTGATAAAAGACATATGTATTATGTAACGTTTATCATATATTGTGATGACTTTGTATTGTACTTTGTATTGGCATATATGTGTATACCATGCTTTGCGGTGCACTCTGATCCTTTCTTGTTGTACTTTATGCTTAGCGTATATACGTGGGGGCACTTTTAGACCTGCGTATATACGTCGCAGTGACGTCCCCGTATCTGCAGAATCGGGGCGTTACAGGTTGGTATCAGAGCCTAGGCTCTTACCTCCATAGTACAAACAAGTAGCAAATTCTTGTAATTTGCGGATGCCAACATCAATGTACAAAGTTATCTAGTCCTTTTGATTTATCTAGTTCTCCTTGATTCCATCCTCATATCCTGAAATCCTTCCATTCCATGTTCCAGCTCCTTCCAGTCTATCCCTACCTAGTATCGATGGAGAGGAGATCGGGTCGCAGCAACTCCGGATCAACATCGGATGGGGCAGCGGGAGAGAACGTGGATGTATTGAGGGTTATCCAGACCATGATGGAGAACCAGCAACAGCAGATGGGTAACCAACAGCAGCAGACCGAGCTTCTCCGGCAAGAGGTAGCAGCACCTAAGGAACAGAGACCGGGGAATATATCAGACTTCAGGAGGCTACGGCCAGCTACATTCACGGGTGGAGAGAAACCCTTGGATGCTGAGCAATGGCTGACAGACACTTCAGATTTATTGAATGCAGCCAGGATTCCACAGGAGAACCAAGTGGAAGTTGCCAAGATTCAGCTAAAGGACATAGCCAGGACTTGGTGGCTAGCAGAGGAGGCCAGATTGGAGAAGCCTGTCACTTGGGACACCTTCTCCAAGAGTTTCTACAGCAGATTCTTCCCTGTCACAGCTCAGAAGGACATGGAAGAACAATTCATCAGACTTCGACAGGGGAGTAGATCCGTGGATGAGTATGCCGCGGAGTTTCTCAGATTGAGTCGCTTTGCCCCGTACATGGTGACGGATGAAGAGAAGCGGGCAAGCAGATTTCAGCAAGGCCTGCAGATGGACCTACAAGTATACTTGATACCCCAGCAGTTGAAGACATATTCTGAGATTCTCTCCATAGCTCGGGAAGTAGAGCGTGGACTGGAGAAGAAGAAGGAGAATCAGAGGAGGAATCAGGCCAAGAAGAGGCCTTTTGAGTTGATGGGTGAGGAGGATACAGATAGGACAACCCAGGGCCCGATGATGGAGAGGCCATTCCAACCTCCCTTGTCTCAGATTGTGTGTAATTACTGCCACCGACCCGGACATTATAAGAGAGATTGTCGAGTGGCTAAGGGATTGTGTTTAGAGTGTGGATCAGGGAGGCATAAGCTAAGGGATTGCCCACGCAGGACGTTTGGACATGTGGCACCAGTCAGACCAGCTCTTCCAGCTACAGCACATCCGGCCCCAGCACTTCCAGCGCCGCCACTGAGGAGGTACCCAGAGCCCGTTGACCGAGAGCTCCATTCCCACCCCAGCAGTATGGTCATCAGCAGAGAGAGATGAGAGCCAGAACAGATCAGGACAGAGGCCAAGTTCATGCCATGGCAGCAGAGGCTTCAGGCGTCGCAGCAGAGTGGGAAGATCAGTATCCAGATCAGGAGCCTTAGGATTTCGTGGTAACCACTACCCTTTTTTTTCTTGTATTTGAGTTGGTTATCATTCTGCATACATTCCCTTGTCATTTTATCATTGTTCATTCTGGTCCTTCTTGTATTTTCTCCTCCCCCTGTTTTGGTTTTATGATGCCTTTAATCGTGCCTTCGTCCTCCTTGTATTCAATTTACCCCTTAACGAAATTGCGAGGACGCAATTTTTTTGTAAGGTGGGTAGATTGTAATACCCCGTTCCCGGAATACGTACTTAGTTGCGTATTCAGATTTCCGATCGTATTTTTGATTTACTTCCTGTATTTATTTTGTATTATGAATTATTTGTACGATTATTTGTTTTGGATCTGGATCCCCGGATCCGGAGTCAGGCCTGATCTGAACGAAGACCCGATCCTAGTATATTATTCAATTTAGTCCTTCCGGTATTCTGATTTGACCAATTTTAATTTAAATATCATTTTTCAATATATTAGATTTTCTGTGAATTTCTGGATTTTTCTCGGATTAAAATGAATTTCTCCAAAACCGTGTCGGCCAGTACCGCTGACCGATCCCCGGATTTTTAATTCTCAAACTGTTTAGAATTTCATGATAGTCCTTTAGACTTTATTGCTTAGAATCTTATTTCTTACTTATACACTTTTTCTGGAGATTTTACGAATTTATGGATTTTCCGCTGGAGTCGGTAGGAGGCTGATTCCAGTATTTTTAGTTTCCAAACAGTTAGGAGTTTCATGATGGTTCTTTAGACTTTATTTCTCGGAATCATATTTTCTGTCTATATTCTTTTTCTGAGAATTTTATGATTTTATGGAAATTCTTTCGGAGTCGGTAAATCTCAGATTCCGGGATTTTTAACTTTAAAACTATACAGTATTTCTTCGAACGGATTTCACTATTGGTCTTTATATATTATTCTTGATTTTTGGTAAAATTTTCAGATCATTTAGAGATACTTGAATTTCGGGCATTTTTTCAATATTTGCATAATTCATATTTTCCACCACTCATGTGCCACCTCATTTCCCACTCACCATTCTCACCTAACCCCACTAACTCTCTCTCCTTCCCTTAGCAAGCCAAGTGGCCTAGTGGAGGGACACCTCATCCTCCCTTTTGCAAGAAAGCCCTTGCATCTATTCAAATCCCACTCACTTCACACAAATCCCTACCTATTAATATGTTTTCATTTGCAATTAACCTCTTTCTTCCTCCTTCACTCATCAAGAGAGAAAAGCTCTCTCCAAAATCCCCTTTCTCCTCCACACAAACCCTAGCACCTAGCCCTAATCTCTTCACATCCATCTCCTCCTCCAACTTCAAGAGATCATCAAAGGCATCATCTCCAACCTCCAATACTCCCAAGGACAACACCAAGAGGAGTTTCTCCATCTCAAGCTTCAACTTGTGGATTCAAGCCATCATCTCCATTGGATCAAGCCCCAAATCCAACCCCCCAGGTGAGTTTCTTACTCACCAAGACCTAGTTAATACCCCTATGATTGTGGTAGAAATCCATGCATACTTGTATTGTAAAAATCCTATTTTTAGGTCTCCAACACTTAAATCCAATCTTTCCATATGTATATCCCCACTCCTAAAGGTTAGACCTCCTTTTGTGTACTTGTGTGGGCAGATCAGGTCCCTCTATAATATAAAAACCCCATCTTTAGCTATTAAAACCAACCCTTAACAAAATCTGATTTTTCTGACCTGGTATCAGCATATTCCAGAGGACCGGTCGACTGGCAGTCGACCGGGACTCTACCGTGTGCACAGCGTGCACGTTTTTGAACTGGCGGTCGACCGCCAGTCGACCGCCAGGCTACCGGCCAAAACCTGGAGCTCTCGGCATCTGTCCGGTTGACCGGCGGTCGACCGGGACTCGACCGTTAGTTCAATCCCAGTCGACCGGCAGTCGACCGGAGGTCGACCGCTAGGCCAATCTGGGCCAGATTTTCTGGTCTCTTTCCATTCCTGATTTTGACCTTACCCTGATACCTGTAGGATATATTAGGCTTGTTTATGCTTCATCATTGATACTACCTAATCTGACACTAGATGGATCTCCCCATTTACACCCCATGATTTGTTATCATGTACCCCATGTTAGGACTTGTTGATTGATGCATATAGGATATTTTAGTCTTGTTTTATGCTTCATACTTACACTGCATGATATATTACGCAACAAATCTTAGGCTTAGTTCATGTGAATATACCTGTACTTAGGAACCTATTACTTGTAGCACGTCACCTCTAGTCACTTCATACTATCATGTTTCTGTATTGCCATGCTTATACTTATGCCTTGTCCGTAGTATTCCTGCTTCTTGTTATATGCATGCGTGGCAGACCCTTCGAGGTCGTTGAACCTAAGTTGTGTTTATGTTTCCAGATGCCTTGCCCTATTATAGTCTTGCCAGTTATATATTTTCTTTTAACACATGTATATCACACAATACTTTATATGTGATCACTTGACCCACTGACATGCTACCACCTTATTTGACCTCTAGTTATGTCATGATTGACCCGGCCCATTATACATTTATCTTTATGTTTTATGCTTGCTATACATCACCACCTTATCATGCTATCCCTTAAACCAAGCATGATACACTTGACCGGCGATTGTCATCCTTACGGGAATTTAACTTGTTATTTTATATCATGATCAGTGACCTGTTTTCCTGCTTAATATGCAGTGACCTGATTGTTCAGTACATGTGTACTTCTGATTCCTGATCATGTCTATTTCCTGCTTTTCCCGTAAACTGATAATCCTTAATAAGCTACAACTTGTATTGGGTATGGGAGGAAGCGATGGACACCGGAATGATACCTACTTATAGTGATATTCATGTATGGGGGACTTTGAGCCCAGGCCGGTCCCAGGCGGTGGGAACCGTTGGACTCTTGGTCCCCGGTGTACGTGTACTATTATCATGCCTGTTAGCCGTCCCAGGCGGTGGGAACCGTTGGACCACATTTGCCTATCAAATTGGTCCCCGGTATATATGTGTTGGGGGTATCACTTATCACTATAAGAAGCTCTGTTAGTCCTCCATCTACTTCTGATAACAAACCTCGAATAGCTTATATGTGGATGTATGTGAGTTGGATCGATACCGAGACACATACCTAGACATATGAGTTAGGCGAGTAATAATAATAATAATAAGTTCAGTTATAGTTATTGTTATACACTTATTGTTATGTTTATTGTTTCATGTTATAGTCCCGTCATGACTCAGGTTATATTGTGACTCCTATCTTTCTTATGGTGATTCCAGTGATGAATCCGGCTTGACCTATTACTCGTTCCTATTAGGATGACTGTTAGGATTTTCTGCATGTATTCCTGTCATACCTATTACTTGCTCCGGCATTGGATTTATGTTGCTCTTGTTATGCATTTCCGTTTGATCATCGTATGTTATGCAACTCTGATTTTATATGCTTGGGATTGCTGTGGTATGAGACAAGGGTATATTTATGAGGGTTTCCTTGTTTGGATTATTCCTTCGACGTATTAGTCTCATAGGACAGTAACTTAAGCATATACAATCACTTTTGCTCGTAGCTAGCATTTCATTGGATTTCCCGTTTCATGATTATTATATTATACTGTCCTTATATTCTATACTTGTGTTCTGACCTCATTCATGTTCCTTAGCCACTTGGCAGTATTTCATTTATTTATTATTATATGTCTTGACCTTGGATTTGCACATTCAGGTTCTGTAGCTAGATCGGGGTGGAGTTGTCCACCGTAGCTCGAGCTCTTCTTGCGAGCGGGCATCCTAGCTTCAGCTCCTTGTGCCTGACTTCTCTTGACTCACGAGATCTCCATCCTACTCGTGAGCTCTTTCGTATTTTTGCTGTACCTTTTTCTTTTAGACTGAGTTGTGATAAAAGACATATGTATTATGTAACGTTTATCATATATTGTGATGACTTTGTATTGTACTTTGTATTGGCATATATGTGTATACCATGCTTTGCGGTGCACTCTGATCCTTTCTTGTTGTACTTTATGCTTAGCGTATATACGTGGGGGCACTTTAGACCTGC
>JAVJIF010016271.1:0-72830 GCA_038442645.1 Agave tequilana
AAAGAGGATACAATTTGAAGCAGTACAGATTATCCTACAACAGTGTAGATCATTTTTGAGAGAGGTGGAATAGTTATGTATTATTTGAAGAGGAAAGGAGCGTGCCAAGTGACATATCAGTGGGAATTAATAGATCAGTACATGGGCTGTTACCTCTTGATATCTTACCTTGTAATTCAAAATCCGACGTACAGGTCAGCAGGCGCAGAAATACAAACACATGCTACTGATGTTGCACCCAACATCCTTTCTCAGGTATAGTATTCAACTAAATTTTAATAGTGTAAGCTTAATTTCTCATTTAGATGCATTTCTAATTTTTTTCAGCGTGTTTCTCATGCATTACGGATTTACGAACTCACACTTCAAAGAGGGGTCATGGGAGAGCACATTATACCTGATTTGTACAATACCGCCTACAATATGACGTAAGCACTTGAAGGTGGTGAAGAAGGATATCCGATGAAGGATACCCGTGTATATAAACGAAAGAAATAGAAACGTACTGGTTGCTTCTATTTATTCAGTTAAGATGTGTAATTATTGAACTTATGTAACTTGAAATATTTAGTTGATTTTATGCAAACTACGTATTTTTGAGACTTTAATTTGTTCAGTTATTTGTGTGATTCATTTTTAGTTATATGTTGAAGAAAAAATTTGAAAAGTTTCAGTCAACCAACTGTCTTACATCAGTTGAGATGTTTACTTAGCGTGATGAAAATATTTTGATACATGCAATAAGTATTGGGTGCACTATTGCCAAAGAAGAATTGTTAAAAAAATAGGTCAAACTGACAAAATTTCATCTCTATTCGACCGTTAGAGGCCGAACAATTTCTATTCTATTTGGTCACTGACAACCGAATAGTGCAATATTGTTCGACCGTACACGACAGAACGTCCATGTCCGCAATTTTTTTTTTTTGGATAATTTTTCCCTATGTTCGGCTAGCAGTGGCCGAACAGCACTGCTAGCCGAATAGCCTATCTACTGTTCAGCCACTGACAACCGAACAGTGACTATGCTTTCTTAAGATAAAGTTAAAAAGATGCAATTCTAGCTGAACTCAAGAGAGTCATAGGCTGGTCTTTAGGAACTTGGAGAAGCGTTTGTAATAGTTTTGCATGTTAGAGGGAGGTCATAAGTCGAGCCATACCTCCAACCAACCAACATAGCGAGAAGTTAATACTTTTCCTGTTTAGTAGAGGGCTGTTGTGGTAAACATTACTGATTTAGTAAAAGACGCTTTCAACCAAAGAAGAATTCCAAAATTTAAAAATAAATCAAAGTACTATTGTGTTTCAAAAATTCATAAATTTTCAAAAGTAAAAGCCAATGTTCAATCAATATTGATTGTACATCCAAAATTAATAGAACTACTAAGCAATTCATTATACATTTGCAGTCCACTCTTATACGCACTGTCCCAACCTTCAGCACTCGGTAGTCGATACTCGTATCATTTATATTCCATTGGGGGTACTGGATGTCCATTCCGTAAATGTAGCTCAATGATATGATTATTATTGACAAAACCAATTGAGATGGATCAGCGTGAAATAATAGGGATTGATGAAGTTCTAAGTGGCAAGAAAATCAGACTCTGAAGTTGTGAATAATACCACATTATAATGAGAGGATATGAGAAATCCCATCCAATGTTCTGAGGTCAAATGATTGTGGACACCACATACAACCAAAATCATTCATCCCTCTTCGTTTGACAACTCCTTACCTTTTAGTAAGAACGGACAATCATATTTTTTTTGCACCAGTACTTTTTGATTGTTGTTACTCGGATGTGTTTTCCTGATTAAAGTTTGCTTCTTTACCTTTATATTTTTTCACTTCGCTCACAACTAAGAGATATTCTATCTTTCTTTTCATTTCTTCCAACATCAGACTTCTTAATAATGATCATAAACCCATGTGATTTACCAACTTCCTCATTAGATTAATGCCTCACGAGTTTGAAATATTTCGTATGTGATGAAATCCATATTATAATCAACTATCAACTCAGTAGTTGTGTTGCTACAATAGGTAGAGTTTTGATCCTGTATACCAAGAAAAAACTATTACGTGTATGTAATAAAAACTATTTTGTGTTTTTATCTATTTGGTCAGGTTAAACCGAAACTTCTATGTTATATTCGACCAAAGATGGCCGAACATCATAATAAAGTTTAGCCGAAGATGGTCGAACATACTAATCATGTTCAACCTATGTTGGGCGAATGTAATATTTATGTTCGGCCTTTGTAGGGTGAACACAAATACTTTGTTCGGCCTTTGTTGGCCGAACATCTTTATGATGTTCGGCCTTTTTAGGCCGAACATAACGCGATGAACATCGTAATTGTTTTTTTCCCAAAAGATTCACGATTTTCCTTATTAAAAAAAAAAAAAGAATTTAAACTATAAAAAACTTGCCTGATAATTGTTGGAAAGCTTCAAATTGATTAATTGCTTATCCATAACTGTGAATTAAGCAATGTATTTGAAACTTAGGGTTTATATGAGAGATATTTTTTAAAGATTTTTTAATCAATAGGTGGGTTTCTTAATCAATAAAGGAATTAAGTTATGATGGGTAGCTTAATCATTGGGTGGGTGTATTAATTCATATACAGGTATAAATTTTAAATAATTTAAAGGATTTTTTAGTCTTTTTATTTAGAGTTATAATAGTCTATTAATTTTTCTCAATTTTGGTGAGTGTGTTAATCAACTTTGTGGGTGCAAATATCCGTGTCTGTTGTTTAGGGATTTGATCCCACACCCCCAAACTGCTTAATTTAATCTAATTTAAATTTAAATCTTTAAGATATGCATAGATTATTATTTTCTATCAATCAATCAATTAGACTAGTTGGCGGTGGTTATCAATAGATACTCTCCTTTTGATCTATCTCATTTACGATTGTAATATGTGAAGCAAAAAAGTTATTGGAGTGGTTTTGATATTCGGAGAGACTATATGTTTATGGTAAATCTAAAATCACCTTGTATTTTAGTTTATTTTTTCATGCTCCACCTGAAACCACCTTTTGGACATATTATTGCTTTTAGAAATAAAGAAATGTGCTAGTTTTCTGCCTTCTTGTTTCTTCTCTTTTCGCTTCTCCAATAATAATAAATTATCAAGTATTTGGTTTCCAGTGGATATGAATACTGAATATTCAAAGAAACAATGATACCAAGACTAGTGGTCAGTAAAGTTAACATCACTTGATTCGAAAAAATGATGTGCACAATATATGATAATTTTCCATTTTACTTATTTCTCTTCTCTCAAGCAATTAAAGCTCGCGGTCTAGAGACCACTTTATGAATTACTGTACCATTACTCTATTCAAAGATTTAGATTTTCATTTTATATAAATAAGGTAAGATGTAAATGAAGAGAAAGAGCATGTCATATGCAAATAAACAAGTTGTAATAATTTTATTTTATTTTTGTGCCTCTGGCTCTTGGAAAGCAAAGTTCAGAAAAGACTAGTGTCAGAATTCAGTCCAGAATAGCATTTCTCCCATACGCCTTTTTCTTGTTTGTTAGGATAGGAAATAGAGTGAAAAGAGATGGGGTCAACTTCTTTTCATTATTACTTGTTTGACATAACAAGAAAAATCAATATGGGCCCTACAATCAAAGATATAATAGTCTCCCTTCATGATTTGGTCACCCATTACAAAAGTGGTATAGTTATCACCAATATAACAAAACAAAGGAAAAGAGAGGGAGAAAGCTTCTCTGGACTGAAAATTGAACACTGAAAATTGAACAGCCAACAAACTAAAACCAACCAAGAGCCCAGCAGCTAACAGAGCATCAAGCAAGCGACCAACAGAACATGAAGACAACCAGCCAACAGAGCAACAATAAAGCAGCTAAGAGAGAGGCAAGCAAGCAGACACCACAAAGCCAATCAACTAGGCTACAAAATTTAAAACCAAGCAAATAATTAAAGTTCATACCCAGCGATGGTTAAAAGATAGGTCAACGGGCAAGAGGCCCCTAACGACCCCCAAACAGCTCCTTATATATAGGGTTGTTTAGGTGTTGTAAAGCAAAGTTCAAAAAAATGTGTCGTCATAATTTAAGCCAGAAAAGCATTTTCCCTCTCTTGTCAAGAGAAAAGGTCCAGTAGAGAGCAAATATCAACAAATTTGAGGAGCAAATTTCAGCAACTTGGTGTCAATGGCATCTATGAGCAATGATTGAAGTATGAGCTTCACATCAAACACAAAAACTTGCAACTGCGGACTTATAACACTACTGAAAAGGTGCAAGTTTGATAAAAACAAAGGTAAAATTTTGGGGCTGTGCAAAATATCCTGATAGATGGTGCAATTACTTTTTCTGGTTTAGTAAAGAAAATCAACAGAGTGAAGTTATATACAAAGAGCAGAACATCCAAAATGCTAATGAAATGAAGAAATTGATTGAGAATTTGTATACAAAAGAAAGAAAACTTTCAAAGAACATAGATAGACTGAGAAAATATATTGTGGTCATGTTTCTCCTCCTTCTTTTCTTCAACCTCTCTTACCTCATCCTTATTTTATTGAAAAAGTAAATTTTTGTGAATAAATACGAGAATGACAAAAAATTAGATTTAGACTCAGAACCGCCTTCTACTATCATTGTCAGCCATCCAATGCACTAATTTTTTTTCGGTTGCTGACTCAGACATCGTGGGGCTCTTATCACAGTCTAAACTTTAATTCTAGATGCTCAAACCTTAAATTTCAGTCATATATTGCCATCCTAGCAGTTTACAATTGCTGGTTGCTATATTATATTATGTACTGGGCTTTCATCATCGCCTCACTCAAATCGGACATTATCGATGATATAATATTCCATGTTCATATATTACTACATGCCCCTCTTGTACGGGTGAGAAATTTGAAAAAAATATGTATTGCAAAGTTTTCTTGAATCAATGAAAAGTTACAACTCAATTTCAACTACAAGAGAGAGGAGAGACTCAAGCTCAGATCTCCTCTTTATTTAGGGCTGGGTTCTTTGCGTAGCGGTAGAAAGTGAGTCTTATTTTCGTTGACCGGGTGAATATCAGGCTCTTCTGGAACTCTTCTCCTTGGATCACAAATGGAGTAGCACAGCTCCTATCCAATGAAATCTCAAAGAGATTTAAACAAAAACTTGAACTCCGAAAGTTGGTATAGAAGAGTTGAACTCTTTGTAAAGCTAATCTTCCTCAACTGAAAAATCTGACCCCTCTTCAATAGAAAATTGAGCTATTTATAGGGGTTCTAAGGATAAAATTGTCTCCTAAAAACCCTCCATAATGGGAGTTAACTCCCCTCATTACGTGGGCAGTACTTGACCCAATAATGGGGGTAGTTATAACTGAGACGCAGGGCTCCTCTGCAGTTGAAACGCGGACTTGAGCCCTGCGTTTAGCCGTTGAGGTAACGCTGGATGCGGGTCTTGATCTCCGCGTTTGGGCGCCGCGGTGGTGTTAAAACGCGAGCTTCAAACTCTGTGTTTCCTTATTGACATGGTATTAGACTCGTGCCTCGAGCTTTGCGTCTGAGACACAGGCTTCAAGCCTTGTGTCTGAGCACTGAAGTGGTGCCAAGATGCAAGCTTCAAGCTCTACATTTTGACATTGGAGGGATGCTGGGGCGCAGGTGTTGATACTCTAAAAAGACAAACTCTCAGACAGCTCTTCAACCGGTCTGAATGATGTATAACTTGTCGACATTTATAAAAGACAAGTCACAGACAAGCTGACGACCAGTTTCTGCCTATCCCCGAGACAAAGCAGCAGTGCTTGGACTTTACTGCTCCAGTGAAGCAGACAATAAGCCAAGGTTGCCTTTGAAGAGACTAAGTAGGCCTAAGATACTAAGTTAGCTCAACACTTAGCCTCGCCTGAGCCCAAGGGATAACCTTGCCTGAGAGGCTAAGTTTGTCTAGCTTCGCCTTGAAACTCTTTGTAACACCCCGTTCCTGGAATACATACTTAGATTTGTATTCTGATTTGTCTATCATATTTCTTTGATTTAGTTTTGTATTTTTTTGTTTTATGATTATTGGTGTGATTGTTTTGTATTGGATCGGATTCGTGGACTCGAAGTCAGCCCTAGTCTGAACCGGGGCCCCGATCCTAGTGTATTACTTGATTTTACCTTTCTACTAGTCCGATTTGACCGATTTCAGTTTCAAATATCATTTTCAATATTTTAGATTTTTCATAATTTTCTGAAAATTTTCAAAATTATTTGCAAAATCTTCAAAACCGGTGTCGGTCGGCATCGCTGACTGATTCCCAGATTTTAGTTTTCAAATGGAGTTAAATTTTTAGACACATCTTTCTCATTACTTCTTAAAATCTTATTTTCTAACTAAAGGCATTTTTTTGAGATTTTTCAGAATTTATCGAAAATCCACCGGTTTTGGTGTCGACCGGTATCACTGGAAGATTTCAGGATTTTTAATTTGAAAATCAGATTGAATTTCTCGAATCTAATTTCACCATCTTAAAATAATATTTCTATTTTGAGAATTTTTCGAAGCGATTCTGAAACAGTTAATTTTTATCCTATTTAAATAATATTAAAATTTTTTCTTCTCACTCATTTTCTTTCTTCATTTCTTTTTTCTTTCCCTTCCCAAAAGTCAACCAACTGCCAGCCCACTCTCCATCACATCACTTGCCAGTCCATCTCCCATCCCATCACTTTTCCTTTTAAATAAACAAATCTCCCCCTTTTTCAATCATTCAATTTCTTTTTTCCTTCTTCTTTTTCTTTTGCTGGCCCCTGACGACCACCCCTTCCTCCTAGATCTGGCGCCCGGGGGGACTGAGCGCCGCCGGCATGTCACCGGCGACTGAGTGCGACCAGGGGCCTCCTGGCCCCTGGTGCGTGGGCGGAGGAGGGGGCGGCAGTCCCCTCCCTTCTCTCCTTTCTCTCTCCCCCCTTTCTCCCTCTCACTGGGTGGCCACGCCGGCGGCCAGGGCCGCCGCTGGCCACCACTGGGCGGAGAGGGACTGGAAAGTCTCCCTCTCCCTTCTCTCTCTACTAGATCCCTCTCTCTCTCCCCCTCTCTTTCTTCTCTCTCTCTCCTTCTCCTTTTCCCCTCTTTTGGGGTGGCCGGCGGCCACCCCTGCCTGCGCCGGCCACGGTGACTGGCACAGCGTTTTGCACCTCCCTGGACAAAGCCAGGGAGCAACAGGCCAGCCCAGTCCAAGGGCCTGGGCTGTACATGGGCAAGGGGCGGCAGCCCCCTACTCTCTCTCTCTCCCCCATCCCCCTCTCTCTTTATCCTCGTTCTTTCTCCAGTCCCCCTCTCTCTTTCATCCCTCTCTCTAGCCATTCCCCTCTCCTCTCTCTACTCTCTCTCCTTTCTCTACTATTTCTCTCTCTACCCCCTCTCTCTCCTATTCTCATTCTCTCTCTAAACTTCCTCTCTAAATCTCTCTTCCTCTTCTCTTTCTCTCTCTAAAAATAGTATATATATGTATATTTTTTTAATATATAGATTGGTGGTGTGCACGTATTTCTGGTGTCTGAAATTTTACGCCATTTTCTGGTGATTTAGGCGGAGAGTACTTCTCTTTCATTGCTTCATGCTTGATTACTACCGTTACATGCATAATAATTGCTACTGTAGTTTTTTTAGCACATGATACCTCGCTATATGAGTTAATACATGATGTTGTACTCTATATTCTCACCGGACACCGGCATGTCATACTTGATACTTGATACGTTGTACTTGCCAGCTATATTTGACACATGGTATGACACCGGTACTTGCCATGCTATATTTGACACATGATATCTGACACCCGTACTTGCCATGATATATTTGACACATGATATCTGCACCGGTACTTGTCATGCTATATTTGATACTTGATATCTGACACCAATACTTGCCATGCTATATTTGACACATGATATCCGACACCGGTACTTGCCATGCTATATTTGACACATGATACCTGACACCGGTACTTGCCAGCTATACTTGACACATGATATATGATACCAGTACTTGACATGTTATACCTGACACCTGATACCTAACAATTAACATGCTATCACCTGGTACTAGCACACATGACATGATATTGTGACACCTGACTGGGGACTATTACACCTGACACCGTATTACTGGCATATTCATGATTATCACTTTACGGGGACTTGGCATGATTATTATACTATTACCAGACCTCTAGTACTCCTGAACTTCTGTACACCTGAACCCCTGTACTCCTGAACTCCTGTATCCCCCATACTCATGTCCCCTGTACTGTTACTCTTGTTAATAGCACAGTCAGATAGGCGTCGACAGAGCATACCTGGTGTCGGGATGACGAGGATGTATCCCACAATCGTGCTAGCATCTGGCGGATCCTGAATGGAACAAAGTGCCACACGGAGCAAAGTGCCACACTATACACATGGTGGGGGCTACCTCTTGAATCCGGGGGCCACCTCTAGAATCCATTCCCCACACAGAGCAAAGTACCACACGGAGCAAAGTGTCACACCACACAGTGGTGGGGGCCACCTCTTGAATCTGTGGGGGCCACCTCTTGAATCTGTGGGGCTACGCCGTGTATCAACCCTCAGAGCAAAGTGCCACATGGAGCAAAGTGCCACACCACACACGTGGTGGTGGCCACCTCTTGAATCTGTAGGGGCAACCTCTTGAATCTTGATCGAAATTTACCTGCACAACAAAATAAAGAATGTTAGATTTAGAACAAGATGTGCGAGGTGCTCAATACTATCCGCGGTAGCAAAGGCTAGGCGGGTCGTGATCCTCAAGGAGGGACTAGCGATGGAAGCTTTGTCAATAAGTTATCTCTAAAAATTATTTTCTTTAAGTTAACAAAAAGAATAGTTAAAGTTAAGTTAGGAAGAAGGCGGTAGATTATGAAGATGGAGGATTAGAGGCGGTATTTATAATGAGATGAGAAAGAAAGAATTGGGAGATGATGATTTAATCTACAAAAAGAAAAGAAAAGAAAAGAAAGAAATAAACACTAACCTTAGTTTGGTTGAAGAAAAACGTGAAATCCTAACACTTTCTACCTTGCTTTGGAGGCGTTGAACGCATAAACCATATGATCGATCTCAGTCCCCTGTTCGCATTATATCATCAAGCTTGGGCAAGTATGAAGTGATACGTACCTTGAGGAGGAGAACATCACCATGAAGTATCGTTGGCACCCACCAAGATTCGTTATACTTGTGCTTTGGAAATCACTTGCATGCTCATCATAAACCAACAGAGATAAAAATAGAAAAAGAGAAGAAAAACAAAAAGGAAAATAAAGTAATGACATAAAAAGAAAAGTTACCTTTATTACTTGATACAATGGAAGAGAAGAGAAGCATACATCGGTGTCACTCTCAACATAGCCTCTCCCTCACTTACATAAAAATTAAAAAAGAAAAGAAAACCTAAACTACAAGAAAGAAGAAAGCCTAAAACCCTAGATTTGGCCCTCTGGCTCTGGACGCTCTTCTCGGTTGCACTGCAGGGGGGTATTTATAGGAGCAGAAGGAGGTAGAGTCCCAGTCGAAGTCGTCCATGAAGGCGGTTCCCTGGATATGACTGGATTGCCGCGAAAACGCGGCTTGGGCCGCGTTTCTGCGGCCTTATGGTGGCGGCTGGCCACGCGCTTTGGCGCGTGGCTTCTCCTGGTCCGTCCATCTGGTCATTTTCTTCTGTAAGTTGCATCCTGACTCTTAATCTTTAGATTTGGATATAACTTGGGAATCAAGTTACCTAGATCCCAAATCTTTTATCCACGAATTTGTGATCTTAATTTCTTCTTCTTGGCTTTTATCCTCATCTGCAAGTTTTTAGGGTTGAATAGAAGTCTATCCTTCCCTCTTCTTTAATATTTGCAACTTGGCCCTTGTGTGTTTGCACTTTTGACAATGATATTTGCACTTTTGCATTTGGGCTTGAATATGGGCTTTTGGGCTTCTTTTAGGCTTTATTATTATTAAAATAAGAACTCAAGGCCTGCACACAATAAATCACAAAATATTAATAAATGTGCAGAATTATATGAATAAATATGAAAATGTGATGGTAAATATGATGATAAAAATGCACTTTTCACTACCAATCACCCCACCCCCATACTTTTTGCTCGTCCTCGAGTAAAAATCAAAGAGAAAAAGAAAAGAAAAATTAATCTAACCTAACTCACTTTCGTAGGAATCACGGTTGCACTTAGCATGTGCAACAAGCCGTTAAACCCCTAGGTTACCCTAGAGGACGAGTGTTGTCTCGTGAGGGTTTTCAGCGGATTACATCCACAAAATCCATAAAAAGGAGAATATTTGAAATACTTTGAAAAGACTAAGTAATCTATAAGTTTTTAGGATCCTCATTTTTATTCATTCTTAAACTTAGTCTTTATAAAATAAATTGTTTTCCTTTTTAGGTAAGGATCAAAATTGAATTTTGTGTATAGTCTTTTTCGTTACCAAAAATCATATGCATCCTTATGAATTTTTACTAGGAATTTCTTAACTTGGACTTTCATGCCTCTTTATTTGTTTAAATTTTTTTTTAATTTGTATAACGCATCTAATTTTCTTTCGTATAAGCATCAAGGCTTCTTGAGGCCCTCATACCTAACTAATTGACTATTAGATGTGTTAGTACATATGTAATATTTCTTAGTTTTCTTAGGCTTTCTAATCCACCCATGTAGCGAATTTAAAGTCGGTGGCTCCCAAATCAGTCATCTTTAGGGCACCAAGTGAGAAAACTGTTGCCCAAGAGGTTACACTCTCCAATTGTTTTGTGTTTTGATGATGACAAACCAAATAAGAGTTATTGGTACTAATGAATTTGCTTAAGATAAGTTTCAGGATAAGTACCATGTTTGGAGGGCATTACTTGCTATTGCAACAATTCTAGGTTCATAAAGTTATGAAGGCATATTGCACATCAAGAAGGATCATAGAAGAAGAAGGCTCTAGCAAGGATAGCATGGCTCAAAGACTTGAAGATTGCTCAAGAATCTTTAATTATTTTGTTTTTAGTTTTATAGTTTGTTAAAGAATAATGGATAGGTTTGAAGCTCTATCACACACGTTTTTGCGCACATACTTAATCCAAAATAATTTCTTATAATTTATACAAAATATTTTGCATACAAGATTTTGCCTACAGATATATATTTATGTTTTATGCTAATCCCTGTTCAAAAGTATTTTGTCAAAATCAAAATCCCTCTTAATTTCTGTCCAAAACCTGGTTTTTGACCTGAGCCAGTCGACCGGACAGTCGACCGGACCTATGACAGGTTTGGCCGGTCGACCGGCCCAGTCGACTGTAGTTCTGGGTGTACATGTATCAGTGTGCACGTTTTTGCGGTCGACCGCACGGTCGACCGACTGTAACTCAGTCTGCTCTCGGATAGATTGGGTCGACCGGGCGGTCGACCGCTGGCCTGTAACGGTCATAATTTTGAACGTACGGTCGACCGGCCAGTCGACCGAACTATCCGTTGAACAGTAACGGGCAGTTTTTAATAAGCTGTTTTATTTTGTCTTCTTGTGTTTAAAATTTGATTTAGGGATATATTTCAAATCTAATATGACTTAATTAACCTTAAGTTTGTATTATCCTTAATTCCTAGCCCTCTCCTATAAATAGGGGTGTTTGGGAGAGTTTGTTTACAACAATTTTTGCAAGAAAAATTCAAAAGTTTAAGGCATTCAAAAGAGCTTTGTTTCTTGATTTTTGTGCTGAAATTCACTCTCATTTCTGAAGTGGTTTTTGAAATACTCTCTGATTTAATTTTCTTTCTTCACTTACAACAAAAGCTTCATTCCTACTCATTGTTCTCTAAGGACCTTTGTAAGGAAGAGACATTTGAAAGAGAGAGTTTGTGGTCTTTTGACTACTCAGAAATTGCTTGTAATCGAGATTGTGGAGTTGGGTACTCTGGTGTAATTGTGATTTCTTTGTGATAGTGGGGAAGTAGCTAGAATCCTTCTGGGGAAGGCGGGGAGTAGAGCTGGGTGCTCGAACCTCGATAACATATCCTTGTGTTTGCAATTGGTTTACATTCTTGCACTTATTACTTGCTTATCATCATCATTGCTATATTTACTTACTTTCATTCATCTTGTGAATCTTGTGTGGTGATTGTTACATCTTAATTTTTATTTGTCCATTGATTAGCATTATCACCTATTCACCCCCCTCTAGGTGATTTTCAAAAACACCCCGCGGACTCAAATTCGAGTGAACTAGGCCCCAAAACTAAGGACTTTATTTATTTACTCACCTTTAGGCATGAATATTTATGTTTCTTGAGGCACATGTATCCAGCTTAATTAGTGATTTCCTTTTTTTTTTTATATGAGGCACAAAGGTCTTCGTCTTAGAATCCTAAATATGCATTAGGTATGCAAATTTCATTAAGGTAAAAATCAAGACTAACTACTTATTCAATTTATCCTCCTATACCTAAAAATTCAACAATTTATTTATTTTGACCGAGTTTTTAGAAATCCTAATCATGATATTCCTAATTCTTAAGACTGACTTAGATTTCTTTCAAAAGATAAGTCAAAAATATTGTCCTTCTTATATTTTATATATATATATATATATTTATAGTTAGCAAATTTTGCAAATTTTGGTTAGTTTCTACCTATGTTAGTATGTTAGTAAAGCCTACCCTCACACTTATCTCATGCATTGTCCTCAATGTATGAATGAATGCATATGTGCATGAAAAAGACGAAGGGAAGGCAAAAGTTACCTCAAGGTGGTGGTTCCGGTGGTAGTCTAATTGGTCCACGAAATGCGGCCCAATCTACTTTTTGTGGAATTCGGGAGAAACCACCAGAAATCTTGCTTATATAACCCACTAAAATGTATGTATAATCATTTTTAATAATTCCACCCCATCAAATTTCTATAATTCATAATTATATTCTGAGTCAATTGTGTCAACCGCCTTGTCCAGAATGGAGAGTGAAAAGATGGAATGATTGACTTGGACGTCATAAGTGCGGGAACGAATACCGACTCAGGAAAGAAACTTAAATCAAGTAAGGGTTCAGGAGTCGGGCTAGGTTCAGGAAGTGGGTCCAAATCAATAAGTTGAAGCTCAAGTCCACAATAATCTTCCCACAATAGAATGTGACTCAATGGTGGTGATTCAAGTTCAGGAATGATATGAGTGGGAATCAAAACTGACTCGAAAATATTACCTAAGTCGGGTAACAAAATAGGAGTTAATAATGATTCGGGAATTTGAACTTGATCATAGATTTGAGAATCTAGGTCACATATCTCATTGAGTTCAACCTCATAAAAATGAGAACTTGCCAATTTATCCATGGGACTTTCAAATTTGTAAAATTGGTCAAGTTCAATATGATCATAAAAAATGGGTGACTCAATTTCATGATGAATTGGCACATGATCCAATGTTGACTCGGAAGAAGTGAAATCAGGTGGAGACACGGAGTCATTATTGAATCAGGAAGTAAAATTGAATCATCAAGTTGGGGTTCATGATCATATTCATGCTCAAGATCTATTTCAGGAAAGGTAAAACTTGCCAAGTTATCAAAATTTGAAGTTTCGGCAAGTTCACATGATGGCACTAAATTAGAATCTTGTTGTTCAAAGCAACTTGGTTCGTCGACTCTAAGAGAGTGGTCAGCGATATTAGAATTGGCCGGACAGTGAGAATACAAAGATTGAACCATCATATCTAGTTCATGCTCACGAGCTAATCTAGCCTGAGTCATGGCTTCAAGCCTCTTTTGTGATTGGACATGGAAAAAGGAAGTGTAATCTGATGAAGTTGTGAGTCGGTGGACTCACGCATCATCATGTCTAAGATTGATGGTGGTTGTTGCTTGGACTCGTGCATACTCATCATTTCCCGGATAGATGGTTTTCTATTCTGAATGGGTGGATCTGAGTATGAATCTTGGGAATATTGTGGACAAGGTGGAGACGGAGGACAAGTCGGTTGAAAATTGGACTCGGGGGAAGCGAAACCCCATGAACTCTGTGAAGAGTTGAAAGTATGAAAATTATGGTCATAAGATGGGGGGTATAGGTTATATTCATTTGGATAAGACCATTCCGGCACACTAGGTTGATCAAAGTTGTGATATGCCGGGTTGGTAATATCCGAAAAATAGTTAGGTGTGTAATATGGATTAAAATTGGAAAAATTATTATTATATGCCATATCACACCAACACTGCAAAGAAAACAAACAAATAAACAAAAAAAAAGAAAAAATTCTAACCTAAGTTAGGGTAGACCTATGACCTAGACGACTCCTAACTGGTTAAACTGTCCACGGGAGGTAGGGTGCAGACTTTGACCACAAGTTAATCAGCCAGGTCAGGGCAAGAGTGGTGGGAGGTTTTCCGTCAAAGACATTCCTTAATTAAATAACCACCAATCTTCGGGCTTTCGGCCCTCAATCCCCTTCCTAGACACTGATTTGGCAAGAGAGCACTGTTCCCCCTTAGGATAATCTCCTAATTGAGTCCGAGATGTCCCTAGAGCCAACGTCTACTAATTTTAAGTTAGGCTTGGGTTAGTGAGTGCTTGGGATATGATTTTTGGGCTAAGGAAGGGTGATGAAATCCCCACCTTATCTTGTTAATGGGTTATGCCCTTAAGATATTTTTGTGCAAGTGTACAAGATATGTAAATAAGATTCACTCAAAGCATAAAAATCAACCAAGAGATGAGTCCTATTCTACATGCAATGTGTACGTACCTTACTCCAGCACTCTTCAACAGTAAAATAAAGTAATTGAAAAGACACGTGCCTAATATGCAAACGTCTAATCAATTTTTATCATTAACAACAAATATTTTGCTGTTGAATTAATTAACAGTAAGCAGGGTTATCACAGAACAAATTTTAACAGAGAAGTACACAGATATTGACAGTTTCAGAAACCTGCAAAAATTTCAGTCAGTAGTCCTCTGCTACTGCCGCGGATCCGCCGCTAGTGCCGCGTTTGCGTGGCAAAGTAGCAGGCTCTGCTGCTCTGCCTTCGAGGGCAGAGGCACAGAGTTGCTATATGTCCACTTCTACTGTTATTTTTCTGTTCTCCAAACATGCAAACAGAAAAGAATAAAAGAATTAGTTAATAATTTTTTATTATTAGAGAATAACTTACCGTCCCTTCCCGGCAACGGCGCCAATTTGTTGATCGAATTTACCTGCACAACAAAATAAAGAATGTTAGATTTAGAATAAGATGTGCGAGGTGCTTAATACTATCCGCGGTAGCAAAGGCTATGCGGGTCGTGATCTTCAGGGAGGGACTAGCGATGGAAGCTTTGTCAATAAGTTATCTCTAAAAATTATTTTCTTTAAGTTAACAAAAAGAATAGTTAAAGTTAAGTTAGGAAGAAGGCGGTAGATTATGAAGATGGAGGATTAGAGGCGGTATTTATAATGAGATGAGAAAGAAAGAATTGGGAGATGATGATTTAATCTACAAAAATAAAAGAAAAGAAAAGAAATAAACACTATCCTTAGTTTGGTTGAAGAAAAACGTGAAATCCTAACACTTTCTACCTTACTTTGGAGGCGTTGAACGCATAAACCATAGGATCGATCTCAGTCCCCTGTTCGCATTATATCATCAAGCTTGGGCAAGTATGAAGTGATACGTACCTTGAGGAGGAGAACATCACCATGAAGTATCGTTGGCACCCACCAAGATTCGTTATACTTGTGCTTTGAAAATCACTTGCATGCTCATCATAAACCAACAGAGATAAAAGTAGAAAAAGAGAAGAAAACAAAAAGGAAAATAAAGTAATGACATAAAAAGAAAAGTTACCTTTATTACTTGATACAATGGAAGAGAAGAGAAGCATACATCGGTGTCACTCTCAACATAGCCCTCTCCCTCACTTACATAAAAATTAAAAAAGAAAAGAAAACCTAAACTACAAGAAAGAAGAAAGCCTAAAACCCTAGATTTGGCCCTCTGGCTCTGGACGCTCTTCTCGGTTGCACTGCAGGGGGTATTTATAGGAGCAGAAGAAGGTAGAGTCCCAGTCGAAGTCGTCCACATAGGCGGTTCCCTGGATATGACTGGATTGCCGCGGAAACGCGGCTTGGGCCGCGCTTCCGCGGCCTTATGGTGGCGGCTGGCCACGCGCTTTGGTGCGTGGCTTCTCCTGGTCCGTCCATCTGGTCGTTTCCTTCTGGAAGTTGCATCCTGGCTCTTAATCTTTAGATTTGGATATAACTTGGGAATCAAGTTACCTAGATCCCAAATCTTTTATCCACAAATTTGTGATCTTAATTTCTCCTTCTTTGGCTTTTATCCTCATCTGCAAGTTTTTAGGGTTGAATAGAAGTCTATCCTTCCCTCTTCTTTAATATTTGTAACTTTGGCCCTTGTGTATTTGCACTTTTGACAATTGATATTTGTACTTTTTCACTGGGCTTGAATATGCGCTTTTGGGCTTCTTTTAGGCTTTATTTATTATTAAAATAAGAACTCAAGGCCTGCACACAATAAATCACAAAATATTAATAAATGTGCAGAATTATATGAATAAATATGAAAATGTGATGGTAAATATGATGATAAAAATGCATTTTTCACTACCAATCAAATCTGTAGGGCTACTTACTTCCTCCTGCCTGTGCCGCCTGGTGTTAGCGTGATAAGTATTCTCAGTGCCTATTAACACCCACACATACCTGTACAATGATAACGCCTGAAGCATGTGTTATTTGGTCTCTCCCCTATTCGAATAATGGTACCTGCATATCACAGTTCGGATGAGTTCTACGGGAAGTGCGGGCTCCCGTGTGAACTGTCGGTGTTGTGGGACGCCGGTGGGAAAGGGACAAGAATAACATAAGAACATAACAACCAAATAGTAATAATATTAGGAACGTGTGATATTTGGTCTCTCCTTTGTTCCTAGTACTCACATATCAGACCCGGGTAAGTTCTACAGAGTGCGAACTCTGGTATGGACTATCCGTGATGTGAGGCGCTGGTAGGGAGGCGATTAAAATATCAAATGGTACTGATTATTATTATTGGATAAATTAAAATGCAACACCTTTATATTCTTCAGTTATAGTGTTATGCCCTAAGTTGACACCCTACTTTATGACATATGATGATTACTCCAAACACACTATAGTTCTGTTACTCTTAGGGTAACTCAAGTTGTATAAATTCAGACGATGACGACATGAGATATGTGGTATATAGATGAGGGTTTCCTTGTTTGGATTATCCCCTGATGTATCAACCCCATGAATCCATAATCTAAGCTTATACAACTAGTTTTGTCCATACTTATATTTATTGCATGTTTAGCGTATTTATAACATATTTAATATATTATAGCATGTTTATGTATACCTATGCTCTCTATACTGCCTTCTATGCATGCTTTTCGATTCAGATTCATTGATATACATGTATTTACTTGATCTTGAATTTACTGTCATTTCCTTTATGTTACTTGTCATTGCCTGTACCTGTATGCTTGAGCCACCTCACTTGATCATGTACACGTGTGACTGTCTAAGCACGCCATTTGGCTTTATCCTATGTACTCGCTGGGGTTGTTAACAACCCTGGATCCTGATGTCCAGATCCTGGAGTCTGGACCATGGCCTTGCTGTACCTGATCAGAGTGGCGCAGCAGAAGCGTGGATTAGCAGTTGCCTATCCAGACCCTCCTTCTTCCAGCCTCTCCTTAATCGGCTCGCGAGATTCTCATCTTGCTACTTGTGAGTACTTTCCCGTATTTCATATTGTACATCCTGCTTTTGTACTTCTTAGTGATCATATATTCTTGAGATATTATATCATGCCTTTTGATAACTGTGTACTTGTGCTATTATTGCTGGAATATATATTACCACTGTGCTTCCATACTCTGATTCTTACTTGTACTGTTGCTTAGCGTATATACGTGAAGGTATTTTCGACCTGCATATATACGTCACAGTAATGTCTCTGTACCCGTGGGATCGGGGCGTTACACTCTTCATAGCTCCATAGAGAGCTAACTTACAGTTTCATTTGAAGCTAATTCTAACTTCGCCCGAAACTAATTATAGCTTCTCTTGAAGCTTTCTTGATAGCTTTGCATGAAGCTTTTCATAACTCTGCAGAGATCTAACTTACAGCTTCACCTAAAGCTAATTCTAACTTCTCTCGAGGCTAATTATAGCTTCTCCTAGAACTTGGCACAACTTTACTGAAGAGCAACCTCGCTCCAATGGCTAGCCTTGCCTGAGGAGAGTAACCACCCCACTAAGTTAGTGGCGGGAGTTAATGGGTAGTTATATCCATGATCCCTCATTAAGAGGAGACAATCAAGTGATTCATAACTCCCTATTGAGCCTATAAATAGCCTACTAGTAGGCTAGGCTCAGGGTCTTGAAGAAATTCAAGTCCAAGAGACTTTTTGAAGAGCATAAGCTTCTTTGGTGGCTTCAAAGCTTAAGCTAACAAGAGATCTACTCTCGCTTTCAAGAATTCAGAGAATCACTTCTCTAATCCTACAAGGATAAATTCAAGGTGTTAATACCCTAAGGCCTTCCTCCCTTTCAAGGAATCTCCGAAATCAGGCGAGAAGAAATTCTCAGGCAATAGCATTTGAAGATCGATCGATCGCATCGCCAACGGGACAAAGTGGTCGCGCGCTGATCAGACTCCCACTGGCACACTTCCCCAGAAATCTCAGAGGAGATCTACTTGTAATTTTTTCTTTAAAGAAATACTTGTAATTTTGCTCCTCAATTTTTTTGTAAGTTTTTCCTTATTGAATTTTCAATGGAAAACAAAATGGCGATTTCACTGAGAAGTGCTGATAGGTAGTAAAAAGTGCATATTTATCATTACATTTACTATCATGTTTCCCTATTTATTCTTTTAATTATGCACTATTACTAATGTTTTGTTATTTAATGTGTGCAGGCCTTGAGAAATTAAAAAAATAAAGAAATAAAGCCTGAATGAAGCCCAGAAGCCCAAAAGCCCATGTGCAAAAGTTGTAGTAATTTAGAAGTTTCTATATTATCTAACCTAATCTAAACTTGGATTTTTAAACTCTATTTCAAATCTAAGGGAGGAAAAGGAAGGATAAGATAGAACTCCTAATTGCTAAAAGAAGATGAAAAGGATGGACTTCTACTCAACCCTAACTACTTGCAGGACAAGGCTAAAGATAAAAGGAGAAGAGTTTAAAGATAAAAATTCGTTTCAAAAAGATTTGGATTTATGATAACTTGCTTCCCAAGTTATACCGAATTTTTAAAATAAAGAGTCTGCATGCAGAATCCAGAAGGAGATACCCAGATGGACGGACCAGAGGAGGCCACGCAAGAAAACGCGTGGCCAATGGCCAAGCTATAGCCGCGGAAACGCGGCCATAGCCACGTTTCCGCGGCCCTTTGGATGGATTGGGTACCAGTTTTCGTGGGAGAGTTGTAATGGGACTCTACTTCCTATATCTCCTATAAATACCCCTGCAGAGCAACAGAGAGGGAGCATTTAGAGACGAGAACTTAGGGTTTTTCTTTAGATTTTCTCTTTTCAAAATTCTTGTAATTTCGTTTTTAGCATATTTTGGAGAAGGAGAGGAGCGCTGTATTTGGAAGTGACATTCAAATAAAGGTTACCTTTTTTCTTTGTCATTAAATTTTGTTATTTAATTTTGTTTTCTGCTGAGATCTATTATTTGTCTTCTTCTCTCTTTCACACATTTTTTACATTAAACAAAAATTGAAAAAAAAAAAGATGAATAACTAAATTTAATTTGTGGTTTGCTAATCCCTTAAACAACCCTAGTGTAGTTTAGAAAGTGAATGGATTGATATCCACTTTTAGAAACCCTAGGATTGAAATAATTTTCTTGAAGATTAATTGATAATTAGGTTTTCCTAATGTAGGGTACACTTTTAAATGATTCTTCATAAATTCATACTTAAGAACTTTGATAGCATAACTTTAAGTTAAGACTTCTCTTATGCTATACTTAGAAGTTAGGATGAACAACTGTGGAATTTTTATTAGTGCACACTAGTTAGGGTTCTAATATCATTTATCTTGCTTGAACTTCCAGTAATAACCTAGGATAGATATTACTTGTTTCTAGATGATATTCATTGTTTGAGACTTACACTATGGGTTGTGTTAGAAGATTAGTGAACTACATATCTCAAATCATTCAAATCTAATCAATTTCTCTCTTTTGTTTTGTTCTACGTGAAATACAGAGAAATCGTCCGAAACGCTTACATCGCATCCTTCCCTGTGGATCGATCTGCTTTGGCCCTTGCTGCAGCGGATAGAATTGAAACGAGACTAAGAACTTCTAACTCTTAACTATTTCTTTATCAATTTCTTGTTCCAATCAAAATTTTGACGCCGTTGCCGGGGAGGGAACGGCACGATATTCTCAAAACTAATTCTCTTTTTCTTTCTGTTTGCAGGATCAGAAAACAGGAAATATAACAGCAGCAAAGGACATATAGCAACTCTGTGCCTCTGCCCTAGAAGGCAGAGCAGCAAAGCCTACTACAGAGCCGCGCAAACGCGGCCATAGCCGCGTTTTCGCGGCCTAAGTAGTGAACTACTCACTGAGTTTTCTGTAGGTTGCTGGAAATTTAAAGTTATACTTGCTGTTCTGTTAATTTTTCTCTGTAATCACCTGCACACTGCTAATTAATTAACAGTAACCTATTTGTTGAAAAATAAAAAAAATTAGACTCTTGCATCATAGGCACGTGTCTATTTAATTTTTTTTAATTCTGTTGAAGAGTGCTGGCGACAAGGTACGTTTGCATTGCATATAGATTAGGAAACACTCTTGGCTGATTTACTGCTTTTTGAGTGATTACTTGTCTACTACTTTACACGTACACAAAAAATTTAAGGGCAAAACCCATAAACAAGATAAGGTAGGGATTTCATCACCCTTCCTTGGCCCACAAATCATCTCCGTCACACTCACAACCCTAACCCTAAATAAAAATTGATTAGACGTTGGCCCTAGGTTAACTCGGACTCATCAGGAGATTGGCTGAAGGAGGAAGTTGATCGAAATTAACTCTTGCCAAATTGGTGCCTAGGAAGGGGATTAAGGGCCGAAAGCCCGAAGATCAGTGGTTACTTAATTAAGGAACGTCTTTGACGGATAACCTCCCACCGGTCTTGCCACCTACCTGGCCGATTAACTTGTGGTTAAGGTCGGCAATATACCTCCTAAAGACAGTCTAAAGTTAGGAGTCGTCTAGGTCAAGGCTTACCTTAGAATAGGAATTTTGACCATTTTTTTCTTTCTTTGATTGATTGGGTGAACTTGTTTGTTAACTGTGCATGTTAGCTTGGTCAAGAGACCCACTCACATCTAGACTAACTAGAACCAGTTCACCACCCGAACAAAAACCGACTCACACATGGCACAACCACCTTCACTACAAGATAGTTCTATCCTATTAGGACCTCTCTTCCATCTTGCATTCAGTTACCCAATGAAGGTGTTGACCAATTTGAGCTCAAACCACAATACATCAACATTCTTCCCAAATTTCATGGACTTGAATCTGAGGATGCATACTTTTTCATAAGGGAATTTGAAGAAGTATGTCTCATGATGAAGATACCCAGCCTAGGAGTAGATGCCATCAAATTACGGTTTGTCCCATTCTCTTTGAAAGACTTAGCAAAGAAATGGCTTTACAGTCTAGAGGCCGGTTCAATATCCTCATGGGATAATTTCGTCAAAGCCTACTTAAAGAAGTTTTATCCCATCCACAAGACTGCACTAATTAGGAAGAGCATCTTACAGTTTAAGCAAACAGCCAATGAACCTTTTTGGAAATATTTCGAACGTTTTAAGGACCTCCTTGCCCAATGCCCACACCATGGGATAGAGAAATGGCGACTTTGTCAAGTTCTTTATGATGGATTAGAATATCAAACTAAAACGCTATTAGAATCCATGTGCCAAGGAGGATTTTTGAAAAAGAACAAACATGAAGGATGGTTATTATATGAAGAATTAGCTGATAATACCATCCAATGGGAACCAACTCCAGAAAAATTTAGGACTAATGACCCTACTTCTTCTAAAGGAGGTATCCATTCCATTGAGGCTAACATAGCTACCGACGCTAAACTAGCTGCTGTGAAGCGAATACTAGAACCTTTTGAAACAAAGACCCAGTCTCTGTGAACCAACTCAGCCCAACACCTTCGGCGGGCTGTACTTATTGTCAAGACATGAACCATGTGTTCGAGGAATGTCCCATCTTTATCGCGCATCAAACCTTGCCCGAACATATGAGTGCGGCCTTCACAAGGCCCGCAACAATCCATATTCGCCCACCTACAATCTCGGTTGGAGAAATCATCCAAATTTTTCATGGGGCCCAATCAACAATGATCAAATAAGGCCCAAATTCTCCAACAATTTTCAAAATCCACCTTATCAACAAAATTTCCCCAGTCAAAATCCTCCACACTCTTTCCAAACTTCACAAAATGGGAACAAGACTCTCAAACATGGAAAGAAAGGTGGATACTCTAGTTAAAAGCCACGATACGCTGGCTCAAGTCTTGACTAGGATAGAGATCCAACTGAATCAACAAGAAAGACAAAAGGGAACTCTACCAAGTCAACCATTGCCAAACCCTAGGAATCCTAGGCAAGCCAATGAGGCTCAAGACCCAAACCAGTGTAACTTGGTTCATACACTAAGATCAGGGAAACAAGTTGATAATCATGTATCCATGCCACAGGACCCATCTCAGTTGTCCATTCCATCTAGTTCCACTCCATCTCCACAAAACTCCAAAGAAACTGAAGTTGAAAAATCAGCAAGACAGGTGCACCAACCTACAACCCCATTTCCAAATAGGCTTAAGAGTAATAATAATGCACATATGAAGAAACTACTCGAGGTGTTTAATCAGGTTAGGCTCAATATACACTTCTTGATGCAATCCAAAAGGTCCCTAGTTATGCCAAATTCCTTAAGGACATGTGCACCAAGAAAAGAAACACAAATGTGCCTAAGAAGGTTTTTCTAGCCACTAACATTAGTGAGCTATTGTCCAACCAGATCCCAGTCAAGTACAAGGACCCTGGTCGCCCCACCATTTCTTGCACAATAGGTCGAGCTGAAATCAATCGAGCACTCCTCGATTTAGGAGCGAGCATTAATTGCTTCCCTTCTTCGTATATCAACAACTTGGATTAGGAGAACTCAACCCAACCCAAGTTACAATCCAATTGGTTGATCGCTCAATTAAAGTTCCTAAGGGAGAGATCAATGATGTCCTCATACGGGTGGGAGAATTCATTTACCCAGTCGATTTCATTGTTTTAGAGACACAACCTGTATCTAATCCTGGGTCCCAAACTCCCGTCATCTTAGGACGCCCGTTCCTAATGCCCAAAAGAATGACGAAGGTTGATTAGTCTCTAATTTTGCATAATTCTCATCACATTCTCATATTTATTTAATAATAAATTCTGCTAATAATACCTTGCTTGCTTGATTCTAGGTCCATGGTGTGCAATGGAGAAGAAGACCCTAAATCACCATTAATTGGTGATTAAAAGCCTATTAAAGAGAGCCATTGACCTAGAGAGCTAATTCTGTAAACACCAGGGGCTAGAAACCAAAATCCGAGAGCAGACTCTGACAGGGGACCAAAAGGACCGCGCGCGGCTCGAAGCGCCGCGTGCGGCGCCAGGATGGCCGCGTTAGGCGCGTGCGTCGCTTCGGGCCAGGGTTTGTCCCCTGGTCCCCTGTTCCCTTGGCGCCTATAAATACCCCCCTGGGGTTCCTGCGTTGAAGATATGCAAGTTTTAGCAGTAGTTTTCATTCCATGTTGTATTTTAGGGTAGTTTAGGTTAGGTTAGTTCTTCTTCCTCCCTTGTATTTTCCATTTTTTGTAGATCTTGTATTAGGGAGAGAGAGTGGTACATGTGGGGAAGCAAGAGTGCTTGTAATGGAAGGTGACAATCTATGAAAGGTGCTCTCTTACCTTATCTTTGTTTTCTTCTCTCTAATCTCTTTTACATGTGTAACTAGTTTTTCTCTCATGGCAACTAACTACTAACCACCAACTTGCTAACTTCTTTGATGATAATCCACATGAATCTAATAGCCTCATTTTGGCCTTGCTCTTGCAAGAGCCATTGATGGCTCATGATGATGGATCTAACTCTAACTTTCTAACCACTAACAAGCTAACATTACTTTACTTCATGCTTACACTTATTGGTTTTGATGATTTAAGTGTAGCTTGCACTTGTTTGTTAAGTTGAGTTGTGATGAGTTACATATGGGTCATGCTTTGAATAGCTAGTGAACCAAGGACTAGTGATGGCTAATGATACATGTGAGGCAACTATCACTAAGAGGTTAGCATGTTGGTGGAGTCATTAGTAGTTAGTAGCCTGAGTTTTCTTTCTTTTTCACTTTGTTTTTGAAATACAACAAAAATCACAAAAACTATTCTTTTCTATGTTTCCCACTTCTTCGTATCTCACCGTACTACTCTTTCCATTCTTTACTTTCTTTTCTTTTCATTCTTTAAAACTTTGAAGAATCTTTAACAAACACGTGAATCAACCGATAAAGCTTCTATCGCCTCCCGTCCTTGTGGATTCGACTCGTTTTAGCCTCTATGCTATAACGGAAGTATCGAGGAAGCCAAAGCACACACACTTTAAATCTTCACTTCAAAACATACTCTTTTTGTGCGCGATTTTACCCCGATCAAATTTTGGCGCCGTTGCCGGGGATGGGAACGGTTTGATTGCACATTTTTGTTAACTTTTCTTCTTTGTTTTTTGGTGTGCAGGTTAAAATTTTAGCATTTCAGAAATCCACACTTGCTCAAGTGTGGTCGGGTAATTCTTGTATATTTTTTTCTGTTTCTAATTTTTGTTCATATTACTTGTACATTGTAAATAATTTTAAGAACTAAAATACAGAAATTGGATGCTTTAAAACGGTTTAGACATTTGCATCTAGGCACGTGTCAATTTTTATTCCAATATACTGTTTTTTGTTCTTATGTTGTTGTGATATTGATAGGAGGTGTATAGATGGCATTGCATATAGTATAGGACAAACACTTCAGTGATTTACTCGCTTTTTTGTGTTCAGTCTTATCTATATTGCACACTTGCACAAATTAAACTTAAGGGCAACACCCAATACAACATAAGGTGGGGAAGTTATTACCCTCCCTTAGCCCAAAAATCACCTCCCCACTCACACAACCCAAGCCTTAATAAAAATTGCTAGACGTTGGCCCCTAGGGACATCTCGGACTCATTTAGGAGATTGACCTAAGGGGGAAGTTATTGGAATTTGACTCTTGCTAAATCGGTGTATAAGGTTGGGGATTGAGAGGCGAAACCTCGAAGAACAGTGGTTTGGCATAATTAGGGCCGTTGCTCTGGCACGGATACCTCCCACTGATCTTGCCCCTACCTGGCCGATTAACTCGTGGTCAGCTTCCGATAACAGACCCCCCGTGGACAGTCTAACCAGTTAGGAGTCGTCTAGGTCTAGGCCAACCTTAGCATAGGCTTGTTTTCTTTTTCTTTTTTCTTTGTTTGTTTGTTATTTGTTTGTTTTTTTTTGTAAATTGTGAAATGGATTTTAACAACAATAATTCTTTCAATCATGATATAAATCCATATTTCACTCCGACCTCATTTGACTGGATAACTCCAATTTGGCTATGTACAACATGAACCAATCATATATGCCGGGTTGGGATTATCTGAATCAATATGACCCATATCTCCAACCATATGACCATAATTTTCAAAATAATTTCAACTCTTCACAGAGTTCATGGGGATTCACCTACCCCGAGTCAAGTTTTCAACCATCTTGTTCACAATTTTCACAATATTCGTTCCCCAATTTTGATTCATATACTCCTTTTCCTGAACCACCAATTGAAGAAAAATCATCATTGTAAAGGAGTATAGAAGAGTCCCTACAACAAATGCAAAATTTGCTCAATTCACAATCCTTCCCACATCAAACTCCACATACTCCTTTTCTAGAGCATCCAATTGAAGAAGAATCAAAGCTAGAAAAGCGTTTGGAAGTCTTGTGTGATAGAATGCAAAACATGTTGGACTCATCATCTCAAACAAATTTTCAAGAGTCCTACTCATCTTTTTCAGTCTCACCTATTCAAAATGAACAACCATCAATACTGGACTTGAGTATGGAATCCTTGCGTGAGTTCGAGCAGCAATCGCAAAATCCGATGGACTCACAATTTTACCATAATTTCCAAAGTCAACATCCATACTCATATTATCAATCAATTGTCAAGAGTATGGAAGACATGATTACAAATTCGAATTCTGTTACCCAACCTATCAGTAGGTTAGACTCAATTATGAGCGATTTGATCAATGAGAGTGAGAATAATCTTTCTTGTCAACCATTGACCAATCCTTATATTCCTAACTCTACCGATTGGACCCAAGAATCATGTTCTTTTGGAAACCAAGATTCAATTTCAGAACACACATTTGAACTTGACCAATCTCCAAGTAATGAAAGTCGCCTGGACATTTTGGCAAGTTATCCCTTCCCTGAAATTGAAATCGAACCTGAATGTGATCCTAAACTTCCTGTTGGGAACTCCATTTCACTTTTTGATTTAATAATGACCCCAGTATTCTTACCAGATTTTTTCTCTATTCCGGAGTCAACATTGAATCCTGTACCAATAAACCGTGAAATGGAATCACCAATCTTTTATGATCACACTTCATTGATGGAGAAAGTGTGTGAACATCAATTCTTTAGTTTGGACCCCATTTTTGAACCAATTTCGACTCTCATTATTGACCTCGACTTGATCTGAGTCAACTTCCCGAGTCGGTATCGGTTTTTATTCCTGATCCCTTTGAGTCCAAATCTATCATCTTTCAAAATCACACTTCATTGTTGGACAAGACTGTTGACGAAAATGACTCAGTCATTATTTTTGAAAATTGGAAATTAGATGGGGATAAAATTTTCAATAAGACCATTCAATCCATCATTCTTTTATTGGGTCATGTTAGAGAGGTCATTGGTGGGTTCCTGAATGATCCACGATATCTTGATTGGGTCAAAACGCTTGGCCCAATCAGACCACCACCGGAGCCACCCCCTTGAGGTAATCTTCCTTCCCTCTCCATTTGTTTCATGTATTTACATATTCACGATGCATTGAGGACCATGCATGAGATAAGTGTGGGGGAGGGTTTACTAACATAGTTAGTTTTATATTTTCTTTCTTTTACACTTCTTTTTAATAAAAATAAAAAAAACTTTTTGAAACAAGAGAAATAGTTTTGATTTATTTTTAAGAAAATTAAGATTATCTTAGGAATTCGGAAGACCTAAAATTATGAAATTTTAAACCAAGTCAAAATAATAGATCTTGTTTAAATTTTAGGATAAGAAAATAAGATTGAAACAATAATTTGATCTTGAATTTTTTGCCTTAGATTTATGCACTCCACACTTACACAATTTTTGGGATTGAAACAAAGACTGGAAATGCCATAGATAATATATATATATATATAAAATTAAAAAAATTTTAAACCACTTATTGAAGTTGGGTAATTATGCCTCAGGAAGCATGATTATTCACACCTAAAATGGTGGACAAAAATAAAATAAACTCCTTTAGTTTTGTGGCCTCGTTTACTCGAGTCCTTAAGTCCGAGGGATGTTTTCTCTGGTTTGGGAGTCACCGGCTAAAGGCTCACTGCCCGGGTAAATAAGAAAGCCTAAGAAAACTAAGGGAAGAAAGGAAAAAAAAAAGAGAGAAAAAATAAATAAATAAAAAAAGTATATATATATTAAATATATGGCATGAAAGTTTGAGTCGATATCCCAAAAATCTTCACAGTTCACCAAGTGCATATTTTTCTAAGAGTTTTATGAAAGATCAAAGAGTCAATTCAATTTTAAATTCTTACATTTAATTTATAATAAGATTTTTTTGCATTTTGACTTAGTTTAAGAAAGAACAATTTCTGGTTAATCTATGACCTTAGATCACTTATATTTTTTGCAAAAATATTTCAATACTTTTCTCTATTTCAAAATGTGTTTTCAAAATACTAACATTTGATTTCTTTCTTTACGGATTTTGTGGGTGTAATCCGCTGAAAACTCTCAGGAGACAAAACTCCTCCTCTAGGGGAAACTTAGAGGTTTAACGGCTTGTTGCACATGCTCAGTGCAATCGCGTCACCTGCAAAAGTGGTGTAATAATTCCTTAGTTTTTTGTTTTACTCGGGACGAGCAAAAGATAAGTGTGGGGGTATGATTAGTCTCTAATTTTGCATAATTCTCATCACATTCTCATATTTATTTAATAATAAATTCTGCTAATAATACCTTGCTTGCTTGATTCTAGGTCCATGGTGTGCAATGGAGAAGAAGACCCTAAATCACCATTAATTGGTGATTAAAAGCCTATTAAAGATAGCCATTGACCTAGAGAGCTAATTCTGTAAACACCAGGGGCCAGAAACCAAAATCCGGGAGCAGACTCTGACAGGGGACCAAAAGGACCGCGCGCGACTCTGACCTGGGCCGCGTTTCCACGGCCATACGGTCGCGGCGCGCGCGCCGCTTCGGGCCAGGGTTTGTTCCCTGGTCCCCTGTTCCCTTGGCGCCTATAAATACCTCCCCTGGGGTTCCTGCATTGAAGATATGCAAGTTTTAGGAGTAGTTTTCATTCCATGTTGTATTTTAGGGTAGTTTAGGTTAGTTTAGTTCTTCTTCCTCCCTTGTATTTTCCATTTTTGTAGATCTTGTATTAGGGAGAGAGAGTGGTACATGTGGGGAAGCAAGAGTGCTTGTAATGGAAGGTGACAATCTATGAAAGGTGATCTCTTACCTTATCTTTGTTTTCTTCTCTCTAATCTCTTTTACATATGTAACTAGTTTTTCTCTCATGTCAACTAACTACTAACCACCAACTTGCTAACTTCTTTGATGATAATCCACATGAATCTAATAGCCTCATTTTGGCCTTGCTCTTGCAAGAGCCATTGATGGCTCATGATGATGGATCTAACTCTAACTTCCTAATCACTAACAAGCTAACATTACTTTACTTCATGCTTGCTCTTATTGGGTTTTGATGATTTAAGTGTAGCTTGCACTTGTTTGTTAAGTTGGGTTGTGATGAGTTACATATGGGTCATGCTTTGAATAGCTCTTGAACCAAGGACTAGTGATGGCCAATGATACATGTGAGGCAACTATCACTAAGAAGTTAGCATGTTGGTGAAGTCATTAGTAGTTAGTAGCCGTGAGTTTTCTTTCTTTTTCACTTTGTTTTTGAAATACAATAAAAATCACAAAAACTATTCTTTTCTATGTTTCCCGCTTCTTCGTATCTCACCGTACTTCTCTTTCCATTCTTTACTTTCTTTTCTTTTCATTCTTTAAAACTTTGAAGAATCTTTAACAAACACGTGAATCAACCGATAAAGCTTCTATCGCCTCCCGTCCTTGTGGATTTGACTCGTTTTAGCCTCTATGCTAAAACGGAAGTATCGAGGAAGCCAAAGCACACACACTTTAAATCTTCACTTCAAAACATACTCTTTTTGTGCGTGATTTTACCCCGATCAAAGGTCACGAGAAAGTCATTTACTATCTGAGTAGGACCCTGATTGAAGCTGAGTCCCGGTATATCCCTGTTGAGAAGGAATGTTTAGCTCTTGCCTTTGCCATTCAAAAGACGTGACATTACTTGATTGGCCAACCATACATGCTATTTCTAGAGTTAATCTCTTGTAGATCCTCATGATAAAACCAGGATTGCTAAATTCAAGATTAGTTAACTGGGCCATCCTCCTGTCTCAGTACGACATGCTCTTTGTTCCTCAAAAGGCAATCAAGGGTTAGGCCCTTGCAGACTTTCTGGCCGCTCATCCGGTTTCGGAGAGTTCAAACCTTCATGAAGATATTGCAGATTAGATTTTTGAATCCAATATGATCTTGGAGGATGAAGTATGGCAGATGCTTTTTGATGGAGCATCAAGAACAGGCCCCAAAGGTAAGATAATCGCTGGTGTGGGGGTGGTATTTATCTCGCCACAAAATCATGTCCTTCCTCGGGTATTTTCATTGACGAAATCTTGTTCTAACAATGTTGCGGAATATAATACTCTATTCATCGGTCTTTGATTGAGCTTGAACCTGCACAAAAATACAGTATTTCAGAACTTTAAAATAGAGATGTGCAAGTGCTCAATTCTACCGCGATAGCAAGTGGCTATGCGGGTCGTGATCCACAAGGAGGGACTAGCGATGGAAGCTTTTGGTAAGTCTTCTTTTAAGATACAAAGTTTGGTTAAAGTTCTTCTTTGGTTCTTAAAAAGAAAAGAGAAAAAGAGTTATAGTTAAGTTAGAAAGAAAGCGATAGATGGAGAAGGTGGAGAAAAATGGAGAATGATTATTTATAAAGAAATGAAAAAGGAGTGATGAAAGAAGTGGGTGTTAGTGATCTAAACTAAAGAAATAAAAGAAAAGAAAGAAGATTAAAGAAATACTTACCTAGTTTGGTTGTTGACTTACCTGGAACCCTTGCATGTTCTACCTTGCTTCGGAGGCGTTCAACACATAAGCCATAGGATCGAGCTCAGTCCCCAGTCGCATTACATCATCAAGACGAACAAGAATGAAATGATACAGAGTCTTGAGGAGGAGAACATCATCATGAATTATCGTTGGCACTCACACAAACATTGTTATACTAATGCTTCTGGATTCACTTGCATGCTCATCAAAACAAAAGAGGTAAAGTAGAAAGAAGAAGAAGAAAACAAAAGTAAAGACGAACATAAAAAAAAATTACCTTTTATTGCTCGCAGAAACGATGGAAGAAAGGAGGAGGGTACATCGGTGTCACTCTCAACAAAAGCCTCTCTCTCTTACTTACATGAATCTCAATCTAACCTAAGCTTACATACAAATTAAAATTACATAAAAAGAAAACAAAAACCTATACTACAAAGAGTGAAAAACTGGACTAATTCCTATCTCTGCATGGTCGTTCCCTGGGGGCTCTGAAAATCCCAGTATTTATAGGCAAAACCCAACCTACAGGATCATATGAAGCTAGGGGGAGAAAATGCTCCTCCTAACTCTCCAACAGAGCCGCGAAAACGCGGCTTTGGCCGTGTTTTCGCGGTCCCGGTGTGGCCAGGTGGCCACACCCTGTTGGTGGTGCTCCCCGGTTTCTTGATTTGTAATTATCTTTATTTGGATTTGCAGTTTATGTCCGGGATTTTGACGAAATGGCCTTTGATTCTTGGCTTCAACCGATCGATTCAGGGAGGATTCTTCTCAACTGATTTTCAACCTCTCTGATATGCCAAGATTTAGCCCTGATTCCTTGATTTCAAATTTATTCTGAATTAAGTCAGGATTTGGTGGGCTTTTGGGCTCATTTCTCTTCACTCTCCTTTAGGAATGGGCCTACAAATAAATTAAACATTTAATTAGGAAAATGTAGAGCTTATTCTGTAATAAGTAGGAGAATATGGTATTAAATGTGCACTATTAGTGACCAATCAGTCTTCAGCTCGCCCAGGAAATGGGGGTACGCTATCTCGAGGCTTACGATGATTCAAAGCTGATTGTCAATCAAGTCAAAGGAGAACACGAAGTTCGGCACGAGGACTTGGTACTTTATCACCATACAGTCATCGAAATGATTAATTAATTTGATAGTTTTACATCAGTCATGTGTCTCGATTTTAATAAGGCAGATGCTTTGGCTGCACTAGCGGCTACATTAGCCTTACCTATTGACACAACTTATCATCTTACAGTCGCCACTCGACGCCTTGTCTGTCCTAAGCATATGTTGGAAACTAATGAAGTCCATATAATCTCAATAGATTTTGAACCTAGAGATTGGCTGTTTCTCCTCATTGACTATGCTCTGCATGACATATATTATTGGACGACCCTAAGGAAGCAGCTTCTATCCGACGAAGGTCTCTCCGTTTCTACTATGATCCGATGGTAAAAATACTTTATCACCGTTCATATGACGGTATCTTTCTCCATTGTCTCTCTAACTCTGAAGCACAAGAGGTACTTAAGGAAACACATGATGGTATATGCGAAGCTCATCAATCAGGTCCGAAGCTCAAGGATCGATTACACAGACTCGGTTTTTATTGGCCGACCATGATAGCCGATGCAGTCAAATTTCACAGTGGTGTAAAGCCTGTCAAATCCACGTAGACTTTATACATCAACCTCCGGAGCTACTTTACCCTACTAATGCTTCATGGCCATTCGAGGCGTGGGGAATCGATATCGTAGGACCTATCAGCCTCGCGTCAACAAAAGGTCGAATCTATTCATCTTAGCAATAACCGATTATTTCTCAAAGTGGACTGAAGCTATACCACTTATCGAAGTCAAAACTTCCAACGTGGTTAACTTTATTAAACATTATGTCATCCATCGATTTGGTGTCCCCAGGCGGATCATTCACGATAACGGTCCCCAATTTGCAAGCCAAGTATTCTATCAGTTCTGCAGTAAGTACCAAATTCAGAATATGGCTTCAACCACTTATAACCCTACTGCTAATAGTTTAGCGGAAGCATTCAATAAGACGATTATTAAGCTACTCAAGAAATTCATTTTGTCAAGCAAACGAGATTAGAATTAGAAGCTCGGTGAATGTCTTTGGGCCTACCGAACTACGATTCGAGCCCCAACAGGCAACACGCCTTTTTCTCTGGTATACGGGTATGAGGCAGTTATACCACTAGAGTTCCAGATGTCATCGCTACGCGTCACCTTAGCAACTAAGATGACTAAGGATGACAACGACCACCTACACCTTCAAGAACTCGAAAGAAAACTAAAGAATTAAAAGAAAAGAAAACTAAAAGAAATACTTACCACCTCTAGCCAAATACTTGCCTTAAATCTGTGGCGACGATATTACCTTGAAGTGGAGACAATCAACGCATAGTCATAAGAGTTGATTCTTGTCTCTTCCATATTACATCATCAAGACGATACAAATATGAAATGATACAGACTGAGACTAAGATCCATCGTCATGAGCAATCGGTGCCACTCGCAAAGGTAAGGCTCTTTCGATGCTATAAGACTCACTTGGATAGTACCAAAAGAAGAGAAGTAGAAAAGAAGAAGAAGAAGAACACAAAAACAAAGAAGAATATAAAAAATGTACTTTAGATTCAATGTGGTAACAATATGAGAAGAGAAGAACAACTTACACCGGTGTCACTCTCAGTACAAACTTCACTCTCGTTCTCCTATGAAACTCTGATCTCCTCTGAATTACATAAATAAAACTAAAAATTACATTAAAAGAAAAATAAAAACCTACACTAAAAAGAATAAAAAAAGATCTTAAGTCCCAATCTGAAATTTGAGTTTGAATTTCCTTATTGAGCGCGTACCATTGGCGTTAGAACCGTAAATGGTGATTTGGGTAGTGCTCAATCGGTGAGTGGGGATCCCCAAGTCTGCATGACCTGGTGGGGTATAATGCTCAACGCGGATCCTGGATCTACCTGAATGCGGCTCACTTCAGACGATCCAATATACTCTGTGAAGTACATGGACCTATCATGTTTCCCCTTAACCTGCATGTCGTCTGGTGCGAAGGTTATGCAGGGGACATGTTGAGTGGTGTGGAGGCAGTCTTCTTCATCTTCCTCCTATGGTTCAACCAGAATCCGGGCCATAAAGACCTCAACATTGGCTAAAGCTTCTCTCAAAACTTCTCTTGTTGACTTTGACAGTCTCAAGAGTTCGTAAAGGGTGATCCTGGTTGGGATGTTGGCCAGTTGAGCCAAGACTTTAAAGCGGTAAGGTGCCGAAGATCCTTCTGATTTGTTCTTCGAGAGGGCCTTAGCATACCGAATCTCCTTTTGCTTCTCCACGAGTTGCTTTGTGGATTGCTTGGTCGGTTCAGGAGTGGATTTAGGTAGATTTGCCACCATTTCGTTATATTTCTTCAGATTCGACTGACCCGAACGAGTTTCGGCCACGAGCGGTGCATTCAGTTCTGCAGCAAGGACGATTGTCTCCTCCTCTGACTCGGTTAGTAAGGGGACATCAGTCTCTACTTCCCGGAGGAAGCGCAGACCACATTGCAAGGTGAAGCTTTTTTCTTATCTTTGGACTTGCTGTTGGTAACAGTAGTCCATTGTTGGCTTTCCACAAGGTCGGGATGAACCCACATGATTTCTCCCTGAGGAGTAGGAGTAGGTATGAGACCTTTTTCTTGTTGGTGATGTGGATCTATTTTGAGTACCCTTAGTTCCCTTTTCAGGATGGAAACTACTCCTGCTCGCGTTGGAGGCTGTACCCCGAACTTAAGAAATGACGTCATGTTAGCTGTCACTTTCTTCTATTCTGGACGGAGCTTGAGCACTTCCGCATCAATCAGAACTTGAAGGATGCCTTTAAAGATATAACAACTTTTAGTAGGGTGCCCTAACATCCTATGATACAAGCAGTAGTTGGGATTGTCGGTTTTGCCGACCTCCTCGGGATGTCTAGCTTCAGAAAGCTTTAATCTGTTGCTCTTGTTGAGTAACTTGAACGACGAATTGACATGCTCATCCTTGAAGAAGTACTGCCTGTTGGTGCGCGGCTGACTTGAAGAACTGCCCCCTCTGGTTGGCTAAGGTTTAATGGGAGACTTCATCTCTGTAGCCAATGTGTCCTTCCTTTTCGATTGGAAAGATACTTTCTGCATGCGCCTTGTCGACCTTTCGGGCCTGGGCTTGTTTTCTTCTGCCCTAACCCTAGCGACAATCTTTTCTGCCTGTTCGCCCTGCTGGACTAACTATTTCTAGGTACAGCTTTCAGTAACTCCTATCTGGGCTAGGAGTGAGGTCTGCAAATTGTGATGGCATGTTTCCACCAGGGTGGCCTGGGTCATACCGCTAGGACATATGAGTGCCATATTCTGAAATCTCTCTACAACATTTTAACTGACTCTCTTTTTCGTTGCCTTGTTGTCAAGATGGTTGGCATGGTAACTTCCAAATTGTCTTTGAAGAAGCGTGTAAGGAATAGCTTCTCCAAATCACCCCAGTTCTTGATGGAGCCTTCTGGGAGTTTCATGAACTATTCAAAGGCGAGTCCTTCAGTGCTGATGAACAAACGCGCGAAGATGGCATCATTTGCTACTATGTTCCATGTCTGAGACTTGAAGTAGTAGATGTGTTGGTTCGGTGACCCTTTGCCATCGAAGGCCTGTAGGGTCGGAGCTTTGAACTTAGGAGGGTATTGGACAAGATCCCACTCAGCCGGGTACGGCTGGACCACTCTTGATTTTTAGAGGCCTTTTCGATTGGCGAGGACTTCCAAACGCTGCTCTAATTTATTCATTCTTTTAGAATGAGCGCTCTCATTCTCTGAATTGCCTCCCTCTTCGGACGGAGACTTAGACGACTTGGAGTTGCACTATTCCTCCCCCTCTGTATGCGCAGAAGACAAGCTCTCTCCTTCCTTCCGTTTACCCTTATACTTGTTAGAAGGAGCCTTGAGCTTCGGCTTTCTCCCGCCCTCAAGCAATTGTGAAAGCATTTACTTGAGTGTGTCGATAGATTCTTGTTGGTTGCGAATCATATCGAGTTGTTCCCTCTGGGTCTGGGCTTGCTGTTCAAAGCGCCTGACCATCTCCTCTGGATTGTTTGCCATATATGCGAAGGCTTCCTTCTCTACAGAAGAGTTCGAGGCTTGCGATTTCGCAATGACAGAATGTGATTCACTTACTTCAATGCCCCGGGCTAGGGCACTGTAATTGACTGGAGCTATCATGTCAGTTCGAGTGCGGGTATGCCAGTACACTCCTTCCAGTTCAACGTCAGACTCGTCAGAGCAAACTATTGGCTTTTTTTTCTTACTTCTGCTTGGCGTAATGCTTGAACCCACCATGTTCGCAGTGACTTCGGGGTGCTCCGTATCAGAGAAGGTTCTCTTCATGCGAGAATGACGCCTTTTGGCTGATCGGGAGGTTGACGTTAATCTTCTGAATACCGACTGCTTGCTTACATGTGAGCTGTAGTGACATTCAGGGAGCATTGTTGTGATGAGCCGTTTATAGCAGCATGATGGAGCAATGTGATGAGCACTCCTCTTCTTTGTTAAATAATCCCTTAGATCCATCGGAGGGGAATCAAAGGGACTAGCCTCGAGTTTTCGAGGGCTTTTCAGCTTCTGAAAGCTATCCTTGCGTCGCAAACCTGAAACACAGGGTTCAGAAATGCGAAACTCATGTTCTGCAGAACAAACGCGGTTCTCGCGTTTTGGCTTTGAAACGCGGGTCTCGTGCCTCTGCTGATAAGAGACACGGACCTCGTGTTGCTGATTGTCGCGTTCGACCAGCGACATTTGGGAAACGTGGACTTTCTGAGTCTTGCGTTCTGTCGTAGAGACGCGGGTCTCGTGTTTCTGAGAAGAGACACGGACCTCGCGTTGCTGAACATCACGTTCGAGAGGTAAAGCCTCAGAAATGCAAGCTTCTTGAGCTTTGCATTTTGGTCTCCAAACGCAGACTTTACGCGTCCTATGTAGCTCAGAAGGGACGCATGCTTGAGCCTTGCGTTCTGTATCTGTTGGACAGATAGTTGTTCCAGCTTCTTGAGTCTGTTGTCGATGTGCGCGTCGCCTCTATCGACGTTCGGCATTCCGGTTACGCTTCACGGGTTGTTGGGAACCCCCGTAACCTGGAGTTGAGGAAAAGGAAGGGCGTGGCCGGGTTGACCTTCAACAACGGTGGCCTCGCGGGTTTTGTGGGAGATGTTGACGCGGTCTTACGTGTGATGCGGCCAGCAATGATGCTCTCTGTGCAGGCTATCTTCGAAGAAATCTCTGAAGAGACTTGTGAACGGATCTCCGAGGAGACCTTGCGGTACTGTTGTGCCATAGGGCTTTTGGAGCCAGAAGAGAGAAACTATTCATACTTTGCCTGGTCAAATACCACGACAAGCGATTCGATCGTTCTTCTCATGAAGGTGACATCACCTTGCACCATGACTTGCTCATCAGTAGAGAAAGTAGTCCCCAACGGAGTCACCATCTCTTGTTTGCTCGGGAAAAATTGAGAATATGTATCGTAAAATTTTTTTAACCAATGAAAGATTACAACTATCTTAAACGATTCCGATTACAAGAAAGAGAAGATATTCAAGCTCAAATCTTCTCTTTATTTAATGCTGGGTTCTTGATTTAGCGGTGAGAAGTGAATCTTATTTTCCATTGACCGGGTGAACATCAGTGTCTTCTGAGAATCTTCTCTTCAGATATAAACGGAGTAGCACAGCTCTTGTCCACTGAAACCTCAAAGAGATTTGAGGTGAAAATAACTTATACTCAGCAAGTTGTTAGAAGAGTTGGACTCTTTATCAGTATTCCTCAGCTTCTGATCAAAGATTCGACGAAGGAGTTTCGACCGAAAATTCAACTAAGAGAATCCGACCGATCCAAATTTTCTTACCCCTCTTCAATGACAAACTAGGCTATTTATAAGGGTTTCAGGGGTAAAACTGTCCCCTAAAAACATTCCATGATGGGGGTTAACTCTCCTCATTACTTGGGCAGTAATTGACCCAGTAATGAGGGCAGTTATAACTGAGATGCAGGGCTTCTCTGTAGTTGAAACGCGAGTTTCGAACCTAACGTTTTGGATGTCGACTCCGAACCTTACTAGACGCTGGCTTCGAACCTTGCGTTTTGGCACTGCAGTGGGCTTCGAGCTCTGCGTCTTGATCAATGCAGCAGAGTGAAGACGCGGACTTTGAACTCTGTGTTTTCATTAATGCAGAGAAACGGAGAGGGGACTTCGCTCCACGCGTCTTGGAGCTGTAATGAAGCGGAGATGCGGACTTCGCTCTACGCGTCTTGGCGTTGTAGTGAAGCGGAGATGCGGATTTTGAGCCCTGCGTTTTGAATTTGCATACATGGCTCTGATTAGCCTCACGTCTGGAGTATAGATTCTACTCTCTGATGACTTATCCTCAGTGATTTTTAGACTGTCTACAACGTCGAGTGGCCACTATAAGATGATCGGTTGTATCAATGGGTAAGACCAATGTAGCTGCCAACGTAGCAAAAGCATCTACCTTAGTGTTTTGGGGACAAGATACATGATCGATATAAAAGCCATCAAATAAATTAGTCATTTCGATGATTGCATTGCAATAAGGTACCAAGTCTTCATGCCGAACCTCGTATTCTCCTTTGACCTGTCATATCCCCATTTCGTAAGCGAGTTGGAGACCAATAAGTAAGGCATTATACTCTGCTATGTTGTTAAAGCAAGGCATTGTTAATGATAATGCCCGAGAAAGGACGTGATTTTTTGGTGAGACATATACCACCCCCACACTGGCAATTATCTTGCCTTTGGGGCCTATTCTTGATGCTCCATTAAAGAACACCTACCACACCTCATCCTCTGAGGTCATATTGGTTTCGTAAATCTCATCTGGAATATCTTCATGAAGTTTTGAGCTCTCTGAAATTAGATGAGCTTCTAGAAAGTCTGCAAGGTCTGACCCTTGATCGCCTTTTGAGAGAAAAAAGGCATGACGTATTGGGACAGGAGGATGGCCCGTTTAGCTAACCTTGAATTCAGCGATCTTGATTTTGTCATGAGGATAAGCAAAGGCTTAACTCTGAAAATGACATGTATGGTTTGGCCAACCACGTAATGTCGCATCTTTTGAACAGCGAGGACAAGAGCTAAACATTCCTTCTCAATAGGATTATATCGGGATTCAGCTCCTATCAGGGTCCTGCTCAGATAGTAAATGACCTGTTCATAGCCTTTACCATTTTTTTGGGTCAGAAGAGCACCCAAAGAATGGTCCATAGTTCTTACATAGAAAAAAATGATTTTCCTGATGCGGGAACTACCAGGACTGGAGGCTTGGTGAGGTATTTTTTAATATCCTTAAAAGCCTTCTGGCAAGCTTTATCCCATAAAAAAGAGACACTCTTCATAAGACGGGTAAATGGTTGACAACGACCCAAAAGATTTGCGATGGATCTTCGGATATAAGCAAATCTACCTTACATGCCCTTAAGTTCCTTGAGATTCTTATGTGGTTGCATGGTCTGAATAGCTTTGACCTTGTCCAGATAAAGATAGATTCCTTTCGATGTGACAATGAACCCCAAGAACTTGCCACTTGAAACACCCAAGAACGACTTTGTTAGGTTCATTTTTAGCTGATGAGCCCGCATTATACCGAACACTATTTCTAAGTCACGAAGATGATCATTTTTATCGCGAATTTTGATAGCAATGTCGTCGACATAACATTCCACCATTTTTCGGAGGTGGCTATGAAAAATCGTGCTCATTGCACGTTGGTAGGTTGCTTCAGTATTCTTTAGCCCGATGGCATAACAGTATAACAGTGCACCCCCAACAGTGTCCAAAATGAAGTATGCTCTTCATCTTCTGAGTACATCTTGATCTGGTTGTACCCTGAGAAGCCATCTATAAAAGACATTCTCTCAGAGCCACAGGTGTTGTCAATCGTGATGTCAGTGATGGGCAGTGAGAACTCATCTTTTGGGCAGGCTGCATTAAGGTCGCGGTAGTCCATGTAGACTCGGATTTTTTTCATTCTTCTTAAGAACGGGGATAATGTTGGCAACCCAGTCTGGGTGTTGCTCCTTACGAATGAAGCCGCATTCGATGAGTTTATGAACCTCAGCTTTAATAGCTTCCATGATGTCAGGATGAAACTGCTGTTGCTGTTGTTTCACTGGCTTGACGTCCGGCTTAATGTTAATCTATGCATGTCTATTTGCGGATCAAGACTGGGTATATCTTTGTAACTCCATGCAAAAACATTAATATACTCTCGTGTAAGAGCTATCAATTCCTCTCTTTCTGTAAAGGATAACCTTTAACTTTAGAGATGGGTTTAGGGTGATCTTGACTACCTACATCAACCTGGATTACCCTATCATTAGTGGGCGGTTCATGTTATTCAAATCGCTTCTCCCACTGGAGATCAAGTTGCTAGGCCCATGGCTGAGTGTCAAATGTTTCAATAACCTCATCCTGCTCCAGTTGGTTAATTGAAGTCATATTGACAAAGAGATTTTTGAAGGCCACCCCACACTAACATCTGATTCACACTCAAATGAATTAGAGGAATGCGATGGTAGAGGTTCATCTCCTTCAGCCTGAAATTGAGCGGGTGGTGTAATATATCCCCATCCCCTGCGTGTTTTTTCGTAATAATCTGCTGGCTTCCCTTTCGGTATGAAGGTTCGTAGAAGACCACATCGTCCCTTTTCAAAATTCAAGCCATTCTCATGTTATAGATCATACCCCATTCTTCTCATCATATAGTGCGCTGATCGTGCATAATGGAAAAATTGCGGGGGCTCTGAGTTTAAACCCGCGTCTGTAACTGCAGACATTCAGTGTTGAACCTTACCGAATACTATCAGTGATTGATTTTTCTTGGATGGAGGGACCACAAAGATAGATCCTTCACCATTCTCTACAGGCGTACTTATTATGCTTAACATGGACAAGGGCATGTGTAGGGAGGTATCATCTGCATATTTAAGTAAATCAATACTCACATGATAATTAAAAGTGATACTCTCATTAATCACCCATTCGCCATCATTCTCGGTGGGATTGTTACATTCAGGATCATTTAAATATGCTACAATTGATTTGAAACTAAAAGTAGCTGGTGTGTTTTCTTCTGGCTCTGAATCCGCTTCATTACCGCCATCGACATCTTCAGGTGATTAGTCTACAAATTCTGCATTATTATATCGCATTTTCCCACCAGTTTATGAATAAATAGTCGGTCTAATACGTGTTTTGGTCTTTATTGCAGGTACAACCAAAGTTCAAGGGCAAAGATGGAATAAGAGCCTAATTAGACCCAATTAAGGGTAATTAAATCCGCATTACTTGGAGGCCAAGCAAGGGATTATCTAGAAGATTCATTGAACCTAGCCTCTTGCGCACATCAGACGAATCTGCGGTCGAAATTACCCGAAATTGGATATATTTGGAAGCAGCTAGAAGCCAGACGAAGCCCCTGACGAAATCTAGTGAGCTAACCCTCTGGAATTGCCGCAAATTTGCGGCAAACCTTGAGAATTTGCGGCAATCCAGTGGAGCCACGCGTCGATTTTCGACGCGTGGCCCCGTCTCGTCTTCTGGAGCCTTCTTCTGCCTATAAATACCCCTGCAATTGCCCAGAGCGCGAGCAGTCTTTGTTTTTAGGAGTAGGTGCAGATTTTAGGAGAGATTTAGTGTAGTGTAGGTGCTTTTCATTTCTCTTCTCTTGTATTTTCATTTGTTTGTAGATCATTGTAGTAGGGCTGAGTGATTCATAGAGAGAGATAGTGAGGGATTGATGTAATAGAGAGTGACACTCTATATAAAGGTACCTCCTTTCTCTTCCATTGTAATCTCTTTCATCTTCTACATGATGTTTTGTTTCTAGTTTTTCTTCTCATGGCAATCTAACTACTAACCACTAACCTATCTAATCACTTACTTGATAATCCACATGAATCGGGTTGCCTCTACAAGGCCTTGTTCTTGCAAGAGCCATTGATGGCCAAAGATGATGGGTTCTAACATCTAACTTGCTAACTTGCTAACTTGCTAACCAAGCTAACTCTCTTTTACTTCATACTCTTTTATTTCTAACATCTAACTTGCTAACTTGCTAACCAAGCTAACTCTCTTATTTCATGCTCTTTTATTTCATGCTAGTAGTGTAATGAGTGATGCTTGTAATAGCTTGTTCTTGTTGCAATGTTGTGATTGTTATGAACCATCCATGAGCCATGCTTTGTATTGCTTCTTGAAGATAAGGATTGTGATGGCCGAGGATCAAAATGTGAGGCAACTATCTCGAAGAGGTTAGCATAGTTAGTGGAGTAGTTAGTAGTTAGTAGCCATGAGTTTTCTTTTACCTTTGTTTTAGAAATCGTTTTCCAAATTCTTTTCTCATTTTTCTATCGGTGTTTTCATCGCCTTCTTAGTTTACCTTGTTCCATCTTCTTCACTTCACTTTTGATTTTTACATCGCCGTTTTCATCGCTCTCCTCACCTACCACATGCTTATTTTCATTTTCTCATTCTTTTTCATTCTTTCAACATAGAAGAATTGTTAACATCTGACGTGACTAGAGACTGTTAATGCTTCTATCGCCTCCCTTCCCTGTGGATACGACCCGTTAAGCCAATGCTATAACGGAAGTATCGAGGGTATACTAAGCACATTCGAGCTTTTCATTTGATTTCATAAATACACATTTTGAGTGCTAGTTTCCCCATCGATCAAATTTTTGGCGCCGTTGCCGGGGAAGGGAATGGTTTTGATGTCACGTTTTTGTTAACATTTGTCTTCTCTGTTTTGGTGTGCAGGGCAATATTTACAGGTGCTTAACATTGCAGTACATAAATTAGCTTTGCATCTCCCTGCTCCAGAAAGCAGGGCCCCAGATTTTGAACAAAAGCCGCGGATCCGCGACATTTGCCGCAAAACCGCGGCACTTTTGTGAAAATTGTATATGTTGTTGTTCTGCGATGTGTGAATTGTAATAGCTAGTATATTTGTGCTGCTATCTTTCTTGCTTTGATTTCCTACACACCATAATAAAATAAAGAATTAAAATACGGTATTTGGACGCTTTTAAAACGGTTTAGACATTTGCATTTAGGCACGTGTCAATTCAATTCCAATATACTGTATTTTGTTCTGTTGTTGTGAATTGGATGGAGATGTACATATGGCATTGCATATAGCATAGGACAAACACGTGGGTGATTTATCGCTTTGTGTTATACTATTGTCTATATTGCACACTTGCACGAATTGAAATTAAGGGCAAAACCCAAACAAGATAAGGTGGGATTTCATCATCCTTCCTTAGCCCAAAAATCATCTCCCCACTCACACAACCCAAGCCCTAATAAAATTTGAATAGACGTTGGCCCCTAGGGACATTTCATCTAGGTCTAGGTCAACCCTCCTATTGGCTTGGTTTTTGATTTTTCTTTTCTTTTTGTTTGTTGTTTGATTTTTTCTTTTTGTTTGTGATTGTTTGTGTGAAATGGCATTCAACAATAACAATTCTTTCAATCCGAACATGAATCCATATTTCACATCGACTCCATTTGGTTCGGATAATTCCAACCCGGCGTTTTACAATATGCACCAACCAAATACACCGGGTTGGCCTTATCCGAATCAATACAACCCATACCCACATTCTAATAACTATAATTTTCATAATAATTTCAACTCTTCACCGAGTAATTGGGGATTCAAGTACCCCGAGTCAAATTCTCAACCTCATTGTCCACAATATCCACCTAGTCCACAATATCCACAATATTCATTCTCCGATTCTGCTTCATATATTCCTTTTTCTGGACCTCCCATTGAAGAAAAATCTGAGTTCCAAAAGAGGATAGAAGCCAATCTACTAGAGGCAGAGCAACAACTTAAGACCAAATTAGCCTCTCCAATTCCACCACATTTTCAAGATACATACTCAGTTCCACCAGTCCAAAATAAAAGACCATCAATTTTGGAAATGAGTATGCGTGAGTCCAAACACAAATCCCAAATCTGATGGACTCACAATTTCAATATCACTTCCAAGACAATACTTCATCTTTCCATCAAAACAATGAAGTCATTAATTATGGAAAGATGCTTGAAGAAATGACTCATGCACAAAATGCTAGAAATCGTGACATAGAGTTGATGATCCAAACTCTTCATTCTCATCCTATTTCTAATGTCACTAGCCACTCTGTTAAATCTAAAGAGTCATGTAGTCTTGGAAATCCAGATTCAATTTCATCACAATCACCTGAACTTGTCCAAAATTCAGATCCCATTGACATTTTGGCAAGTTTTCCTTTTCCTGAAATTGAACTTGAGTGTGAATATGATCCTGAAATTCCACTTGATGATTCAATTTTCCTTCCTGATTCAATTATGACTCCGGTGTCTTCACATGATTTCACCCCTTTTCCCGAGTCATTATTAGATCCTGTACCCATCCATTGTGAAATTGAATCACCAATCATTCATGATGATCATATTGAACTTGACCAATTTCTTACTTTTGAAAGTCCCATTGATAAATTGGCAAGTTCTCATTTTTGTGGAATTGAACTGAATAAGGAATGTGACTTTGATCCTCAAGTTTGTGATTTAGTTCAAATACCTGAATCATTATTGACTCCTGTTTTGTTACCCAATTTGAGTAACATTTTAGAGTCAGTTTTGATTCCCAACCCTCCTGAACTTGAATCACTAATCTTAGATAGTCACATTCCATCATGGGGAAATGAATGTGGACTTGAGCTTCATCTTCTTGATTTGGACCCACTTCCTGAACCGATCTCGACTCCCGAACCTTTACTTGACTTGAGTCATTTCTCTGAGTCGGTATTAGTTCCCATATTTCCTGAGTCCAAATCAATCATTCCATTCTGGGACAAAGGTTTTGAAAAATTTGACTCTGAAATTATTTTGAAAATTTGGAAATTAGATGGGGTAAAATTTTTAATAAAAATCATAAATGCATACATCTTTTTAGTGGGTTGTATCATGGAGGTTTCTGGTGGATTCCTTCGGACTCCACGCAATAATGATTGGGCCGCCTTTCGTGGACCAATCCGACCACCACCGGAACCACCACCTTAAGGTAATTTTTTCCTTCCCTCTCTATTTTGTTTCATGCATACATATATCATGATGCATTGAGGACAATGCATGAAATAAGTGTGGGGGAGGGTTTACTAACATAGAGTTTTTAGATCTTCTTTCTTTTACACTTCTTTTAGAAAAAATAAAAAATAAAAAAATAAAAAAAAAAAAAAAAACTTTTTGAAATAAGAAACAAAGTTTAGATCTATCTTTAAGAAAATTAAGATGTATCTTAGGAATTAAGAAAGCCTTAATTATGACATCTTAAACCTAGTTGAAATAATAGATCTTGTTTGAAATTATAGGCTAAGTAAAAAAAATTGGTGAGATATTTTTATCTTGAATTTTTTGCCTTAGATAATATGCACTTTACACTTACACATTTCTTGGGATGGAGACAAAGACCAAAAATGCCATATAAATAAAAAAAATAATAATATAAATAAAACATCACCTATTAAGCTGGAGAATTGTGCCTCAAGAAGCATGATTATTCACGCCTAACGGTGGTAAAGGAAATAAATAATCCCCTTTAGTTTTGTGGCCTTTTTCACTCGAGTCCTTAAACCTGAGGGATGTTTTCTCATCTGGTGCCCTAAGACCGACTGGTTTGGGAGTCATCGGTTATAGGCTCGTTACAAGGGTGAACTAGAAAGCCTAAACTAAGGGAAGAATAAAAAAAAAAGGAAATATAAATATATATAAATAAATGGCTTTATGGTTAGAGTTGAAATCCCAGAAATCTTCACTGTCACGGTGTGCATACTATCTAAGTTTTATGAAAGATAAAATATTCAATCCAATTTTGAATTCTTACCTTAATTGAAGACAAGATCTTGCATAGAGACTAAGTTTAAGGGAGAATGATTATACGTGGATTTATGACCTAAGATCACTTATATTTTTGCAAAAATAGTTCGTAAACTTGTCTCTCTTTCAAAATGCGTTTTCAAAATACTAACATTTATCTTCTTTCTTTATGGATTTTGTGGGTGTAATCCGCTGAAAACCCTCAGGAGATAACACTCCTCCTCTAGGTTAACCTAGAGGTTTAACGGCTTGTTGCACACGCTCAGTGCAATCGCGTCACCTGCGAAAGTGGTGTAATAAAATTTGTAGTATAGTTTTTCTTTTCTTTGTTTTGCTCGGGACGAGCAAAAGAATAAGTGTGGGGGTGTGATTAGTCTACAAATTCTGCATTATTATATCGCATTTTCCCACCAGTTTATGAATAAATAGTCGGTCTAATACGTGTTTTGGTCTTTATTGCAGGTACAACCAAAGTTCAAGGGCAAAGATGGAATAAGAGCCTAATTAGACCCAATTAAGGGTAATTAAATCCGCATTACTTGGAGGCCAAGTAAGGGATTATCTAGAAGATTCATTGAACCTAGCCTCTTGCGCACATCAGACGAATCTGCGGTCGAAATTACCCGAAATTGGATATATTTGGAAGCAACTAGAAGCCAGACGAAGCCCCTGACGAAATCTAGTGAGCTAACCCTCTGGAATTACCGCAAATTTGCGGCAAACCTTGAGAATTTGCGGCAATCCAGTGGAGCCACGCGTCGATTTTCGACGCGTGGCCCCGTCTCGTCTTCTGGAGCCTTCTTCTGCCTATAAATACCCCTGCAATTGCCCAGAGCGCGAGCAGTCTTCGTTTTTAGGAGTAGGTGCAGATTTTAGGAGAGATTTAGTGTAGTGTAGGTGCTTTTCGTTTCTCTTCTCTTGTATTTTCATTTGTTTGTAGATCATTGTAGTAGGGCTGAGTGATTCATAGAGAGAGAGATAGTGAGGGATTGATGTAATAGAGAGTGACACTCTATGTAAAGGTACCTCCTTTCTCTTCCATTGTAATCTCCTTCATCTTCTACATGATGTTTTGTTTCTAGTTTTTCTTCTCATGGCAATCTAACTACTAACCACTAACCTATCTAACCACTTACTTGATAATCCACATGAATCGGGTTGCCTCTACAAGGCCTTGTTCTTGCAAGAGCCATTGATGGCCAAAGATGATGGGTTCTAACATCTAACTTGCTAACTTGCTAACCAAGCTAACTCTCTTTTACTTCATGCTCTTTTATTTCTAACATCTAACTTGCTAACTTGCTAACCAAGCTAACTCTTTTATTTCATGCTCTTTTATTTCATGCTAGTAGTGTAATGAGTGATGCTTGTAATAGCTTGTTCTTGTTGCAATGTTGTGATTGTTATGAACCATCCATGAGCCATGCTTTGTATTGCTTCTTGAAGATAAGGATTGTGATGGCCGAGGATCAAAATGTGAGGCAACTATCTCGAAGAGGTTAGCATGGTTAGTGGAGTACTTAGTAGTTAGTAGCCATGAGTTTTCTTTTACCTTTGTTTTAGAAATCGTTTTCCAAATTCTTTTCTCATTTTTCTATCGGTGTTTTCATCGCCTTCTTAGTTTACCTTGTTCCATCTTCTTCACTTCACTTTTGGTTTTTACATCGCCGTTTTTATCGCTCTCCTCACCTACCACATGCTTATTTTCATTTTCTCATTCTTTTTCATTCTTTCAACATAGAAGAATTGTTAACATCTGACGTGACTAGAGACTGTTAATGCTTCTATCGCCTCCCTTCCCTGTGGATACGACCCGTTAAGCCAATGCTATAACGGAAGTATCGAGGGTATACTAAGCACATTCGAGCTTTTCATTTAATTTCATAAATACACATTTTGAGTGCTAGTTTCCCCATCGATCATCAGGCAATGGTTCTTTTGCTACTTTGTTGGCTTCCTGGTAGAGGAGAGCGTCAGTAAAGTAGTTTTCTACCCCTTTGAACGGTTGCTTTTCAGCAAACACCGTTCGCACCGTTGCATTATCATCAACGTACTTGAAGCACTAATGCAGAGTAGAAGCAACAATCCAATTAGCGTGAATTCAAGGTCGCCCAAGCAGTAGATTGTATGACGTGTCAACATCGATGATGTAACACGTCACTTCTGATTTTAGATCACCAATTCGACAGCGATGCCGAATCTTTCCCAATGGATGATTACTATCGGCATTGAAACCATATATCGTAATAGTCGTTGCTGAAAATCTAGAGGAGTCTTTTAGGGATGATGCTGAGTATAGACCCTGAATTAACCTATATCCTTTCAAGACATGTCGAGCCTATGTATCCAGTATAATGCAAGAGTCGATCATGTTTATTGTCTTTGAGGAGCATGTCCTCAGCAATGAAAGTGATTGCAGGCACTTTTGGCTATACATGATGACATTCAGGGTACATGGCTTGACTGTTATCTTTAGAGGCCTTCGACATATGTATCAGAAATGATTCTAAATTAGATAGGGCATCCCTAAGTGCCTCCCTTATCTCCTTCGAGAGGCGAAGCAGCTCGTGTATAGTAATTCGAACTAGAATATTGGCTAATTGTGCCAATATATCAAAGCGGAAGGGGGCACCAAGTCCTGGACCAGTAGTTTTCTTCAATACTTGGTCAAATCGGACTTCTTTTTATTTTTCCTTTCCTGGTGCAGGAGCTGAAGCCGGAACTCGTAAGTGGTCTTGTCTCAGGTAAGATTTCCCAGACCGAGAACTGTTGGTTGAGATGCAGCGTCCTGTCCTGCTAAAACATGCTTCTCGTCTTCAGAGTCACTCAGGGAAGCTACTGTTATGTTGTCATCATCTGGCAAGACAGAGGCGACGTTGCAGGATTTTTCCTTGAGCTTGGGTTCCCTTGAGTCCCATTACTTATCTTTGGTAAGATCCGGGCGCACCCACATGATTTTTCCGGACTTCATTGCCATTGGAATGAGGCCTTTTGCTGAAGATTAATTACCTCCAGTCGTGCCTTTGGGACTGGAGCATGTCTGTTGGGGACAATAACCTTCGAAAAAGTGCCGAACTCAAGCGTCACCATGTTCGTGATAACTTTCTTCTGTTCTGACTTCAAAGTAAGAACTCCAGCGTCGATCAGAGCCTGAATTTTGTCCTTGAGGACAAAACATTTGCTGGTAGATGGTGAACCATCCTATGGAAGAGGCAATAGTTGAGATCATTCGTGCGTCTCACTTCATTAGGGCATCGAATCTCTGGCAACTTCAACTTATCATCCTTTTGGAGTAAGTGAAAAATTGTAATCACCTACTCATCTTTGAAGGAGTACATTTTCAGCAGAAACTTGAACTCCTGATTATCGGCGCCATCCTTCTTGGATTTTGGTGGAGTTTTTCTTAACAACTCTATAGACATGATTTCTTTCCTTTTTGATTAGGAGGACTGTACTACTTCACCACGTCCCTTATTGTTTACCCTCCATTTGCTCTTAGGTATGGAAAGCTCACATACTTACTAATTTGCATCCATAACTCCAAGGCGCAGGATAAAGAATTTGCTTCTGCTCTTGTTGTTACTGCGCTCTGTCATTTGATACTTATATTCCACGACCCTGGTTTATCTTTCAACTAGGGACCAGTTATCATATTGTAAATAAAGCATCTTCAACGCCCTTACCCATTACCCATTGTGTGGAAGAAGCCGTACAATATTTTTCTTGAATAGATATGGAAGCACACGTCATTAGCATTAGCCAACACTTTTTTGCGACCCCCGACACGACCCCCCCCCCCACCACCCACACACACACACAGAGAGGGAGAAAGAGGCCAGAAAAAAGGGGCATTTCTCATTGTCCTTACTGGAAAGTTTTGATCAATTCAACCAAAGGAAACTTGAAGCAGGCAAAGGGATGGGGAAAGAAAATGAAATTATACTTACAGCAGATGACTGAAATATAATAACATCTTTTATTACAAAGTAACTGTTGGTATTTCTACTTAACAGGAATCAATCTTACAACTATTCAAGATCACTGAAATATCAACAATCTCATTGGCCAGGTCGGCAAATATCAGGTGAGAGGTTTTCCGTTCAATAGAACGTTCCTTAATTTAAGAACCACCTTTCAATTTCCTTCCTTGGTTAAACACCAATTAGACTGAATCTAAATCAGTCTCGATATACTATAAAGTATATCCCCTATATAAAGGACTTAATCCACTTATACAGTATTTGGAGTGAGGTACGCTTAGAGCGAATCTCCTTAAGACAATTACGTCCCCCGCACCGGTGCTAACGGGATAATGGACGCTGGTTTCTCAAGATACAACACTCCTTCACGGTATTTGGATAGCACTACCAAATCACCGTACGGTCGAACCGTAATCAACCAGTACCTTCACAGGATCGTTGAAGCAGCGGTATAAGGACAAATTTCGGATGAATATTTGCCTTTACTTTGGAGTAGCACCCACTGTTGAGGACGAAGGAAGGTTGAAGAATATTCTTCTTCAGAAGTCCCAGATTCAAACAACAATTCTATTAAAAGAATATGTTGAATTTCCTGAGCCCTCTTTCAGAACGAATTTTGCAGAATCTCCTTTGGAAGTCGCTTCGGATTCTCACTTCTCGCTGGAAGTCGCTTTGGAACTCTACTTCCTAGTTCAGAACGCAGACTTGCTTCTGCTTCAGAACTCAGATAGAAAGAGAGAGAGAGAGAGTTGTTTCCTGTTGGTTTGTCTGAGAAAGGGAAACCGGAGCGCTATTTATAGCGATCCGGGAGGGGCATTCTGGTCCGTGAATTTCCAACAGTTGCGGCGGTTCGGACAGAACCGTCGCAACCATTCGGTCCAACAGCCCAACTGTCCAAACCGTACAACGGTCCAATCGCCCAACCGCACAGACAGTTTTCAGTTGGCGGGCGGTTCGGATCCATTTGCAGACAACCGTTGGCGGGCGGTTCGGATCCGGAGCGGAGCGGGCTTGGTTCGGTCGCAATCCATACCCACGAGACCCGATTCAAAAAGAACCAGGCCGGGTAGGGAACCCGAACCCGAACCCGAGCCCGAGCCCGGCACCGGCGCCGGCCGGCCGCAGCCAGCGGCGGCGCGCGCGCGCATGTGCGGGCATAGTTCCCTCCTTTTCGCGCGCGAAAACTCCAAGTACCCAAAGGGCACGCCCTTTGTTCCCAATTTTCTCTATTTATACACCACAAACTTCCATCCCATGGCCAATGTGGGACTAAATGCTTTTAGCTACCTTTAGTCCCATTTTGGCTTTGAATTAGACAATCTTTAGACTTGAATATCTCATTCATTCGAAGTCGGAATTGAACATGTTGTTGGCCCAAAGGCCATTATCCCAGTTATTTTGATGATAACAAAACATATTTAGTTATGTATTTAATACTTTTGTTTAAAAGGATTTCAGGTTCAAGAACAGGTTTTTGACGGCTCCGCTAAAAGACTCACAAGTTTGGACGCCGCAAAAAATGAAGATTCCCAAGCTATGCACAACTAGGATGCTTCGGGATCAAGATGATGATGTGAAGATCAAGACGACAAAGAAAACAAGATTTGTATTTTTATTTTTTATTTTAGATATTTTGTCAAAGCTAGATATTAGAAGTAGAGCTATGGGATTATCACACACACACCTCTTAGTTAGGTTCATGGCTTCAAAAAGATTTTCAATTTCCATCTCTAACTTAGTTTTTAAAGTGAACATGTTTGGAAATAAGCTTTTTAGAAAAACAATAGTTTTGGAAAAACACTTTTATGGAAAAACAAGTTTTTATCAAAGGGATTTTTATCAAACTATTTTAACATGATAGAAGTATGACATATGCTCATACTCTATGTTTTTACAAGTTCCAAAATTTAACCCAAGACCATAAACCCAAAACCCAAAATTCTGGTTCTGGAAGTTCTGATATTTCAGAACTCACAGTAACCGGTCGACCGACCCGGTCGACCGATGTGCACAAACTGTGCATGTCTATATCAGTCGACCGGTCCGGTCGACCGAGGCAATTTCGTGTTCACAGGATTTTTCGGTCGACCGACCCGGTCGACCGCCTGCCCCAACGGTCGGATTTTTGACCGTTGGCGGTCGACCGACCCGGTCGACCGGGCTCTGTCAAAAGTTCTGACAGATCCAACAGCTATTTTTTTTCAGGCTGATTTCTTTTTGGGATTTGATACCTACGATTTTGTGAGGCTGTTTTTGACCCCTATAAATAGAGGGTCACCTCATATTGATAAGACAACTATTGAAAAATAATTGCAAAAGATTTTCACAAGAGCTTTACAAAGAATTCCAATTCCTTTCTTTTACAAAAGATTTCTCAAAGCCTAAATTCCCAACACCCAACTTGTAGCCTATTCCTCTACATTCTCTCTAGTTTTTGCACACCACAATCCCAAGCTCTACATCTATATCATTGGCTCTAAGATTGTGCAAGTGAGCTATTTTGATCAAGTGTGATCACCTTTCTTATTGAGTGAAGTTGTAGAGGCATCGGCCTCAAGGGAGCTAGTGAGCTTCGGGTGGTGTTGCGGCATCACAAGTGTAGGGACAAGTGTGTCCTTGTATTGGCGATCCGGTGGGATCAACGATAGTAGTGCAAATCCTTCAAGTGTGAAGGCGGGGACGTAGAGCGTGGCTCGAACCTCGGAAACACATCCTTGCGTTTGCGTTTGCTCGAATTTTCTCTCAACTCTACTCCTTTTAATTCTTGCACATTTATTGTTATATTTATTGCAAGTTTATATTTGTGTTATTTGTGTGTTAAATTTTAAATTCCGCATTATTGCCATAATTCATATAGCCATCACCTATTCACCCCCCCCTCTAGGTGATTTCAATTGGTATCAGAGCCTAACCCTACAACTTAGGTCTAACCACCTTAGGGAGATCCATATTTGGCTATATACATTTTTGTTGCATTTATATTTGCTTGTGCATTCATGGCATCCATGGACTTCTCTAGCATTAAATCCCCACCCAAGTTTGATGGTTTAAACTTCCCCATTTGGAAGGTGAAAATGAATCTCTTCCTTAAATCCCTAGGAGTTAGGGTAGCTAGGGCTATAACCAAAGATTTTATTGAACCCACTAGTGATGAGAGCACATGGTCCGAGGATACTTCCAAAGACTATGAGGCTAATGCTAGGGCACAATATGCATTAACCCAAGCATTAAATGAGGATGACCTTGCACGCATAATTAATTGTAAATCCGCATTTGAGGTTTGAAACATACTCATTGTGACTCATGAGGGAACGTCTCAAGTCAAGAGAGCCAAAGTTGACTTGCTACGTTCTCAATATGAGAATTTTTATATGTTTGATAATGAGAGCATTGATGACATGCTCACCCGTTTTAACAAATAACTAATGCTCTTTCTTCCTTAGGCGACAAGATTGATAATGATCAAAAGATAAGGAAGGTGATTAGAGCTCTTCCCAAAGCTTGGGAAGTCAAGGCGACCACACTCAAGGAGCTCAACGACAAAGAGGAGATGGACTTCTCCGGCTTCATCGGAAATCTCAAGACGCATGAGATGGAGATGAAAGTTAGAGAAGAGAGGGAGGCACCAAAGAAGAAGACGATTGCCTTCAAAGCCACTCCTACTACCATTGAGGAAGACGACTCATCCAAGGATTGCGATGAGGATTTCGCCATGCTCATCCGGAAGGTGGGCAAGATGTTCTACAAGAAGGGACGGCAAAGTAACTTCCGAAGAGGGAAACCTCAAGGAAGGTACGAGAAGAAAAGAGAAGAACCCGGTCCTTACTTTCATTGCAAGAAGATCGGTCACCTCATAGCCGATTGCCCCGCTCTACAAGCAACCACATCCAAGAATGGGCAAAGAAAGAAGAAAGCCTTGGCCGCTACATGGGATGACTCGGAGTCGGAATCCGAAGAGGAGCACGACGCCGCTAACATGTGCTTTATGGCACAAGGTGAGGATTCTTCTAAGGTATGTCTAGAAACTTCCATTGATGATGATGATCTCACAATGGATGAACTTGCTCAATTTTTTGAAGAATTGCAACATAGGTATGAGATTTCACAATCTCATAATAAGAAATTGAAAAAGAAAAATGATGTTTTGAAGAACAAACTTGAAATTTGCTTAAAAGAGAAAAATGAGTTATCTAGTTCTTTTGAAAAATTGAAAAATGATTTTGATAAGTATAAGGTAGCTAATAAAGGAAAAACCCCCATGATTTCTAGTAATAAAAATATTTTTGTTGAAATTCAAAAACGTGTTGATTCTTTAGATAACACTTTAAAGAAATGTGCATTTGATTTTAACAAGCTTGCATCTAAATTTCCTAAGGGAGTAGCCCAAGGGAAACATGTTCATCATAAACATACTACACATAAACATGCACACACACATAACCATGCTTTTATGTACAATAGTGGTAGAATTTTTATTTGCACGTATTGTGGCCGCAAAGGCCATTTAGAAAAGTTTTGTTATGCTAAGAACAATGTTAAGAATAAATTTGTTTGGGTTCGCCCCGGATCAAACCCCAAAGGACCCACTAAGATTTGGGTACCAAAAGAGCCACCGAATTTAAATGATACAGGTATAGGTGGATCTACACCCTCCAAGACTTAGGAGGAGGTGGTGCCCGGGTGGTTGATGCATCGGAGCTTAAAGAACAAATCGTGCATGCATCGCTATCGTGGAGGCACCTATTTTGGAGATTGCCCTTCAATTGGTAACATCTCCATTTAAAAGTTTTTGATTTTTAGTCATGTATACATATGTATAGAATTGATAGTTTTGCTTTTGTACTATATTGATATATGCTTGCATAGAACTACTTTTCTATCATATTGTATATGTGTCTTGTGTTAACTTCTATATCTTTTGTTTCATGCCTTGTTTAATGTATGTCCACATGTATAGTTTATAATTTGTGATTATATACTTGTATAATATACACATTATTTTCATAAATAAAAATAAACATTTGTAAAATTTCCTATTTAAACAAACACCTTAAAGATGGTAATTGCGCACCTCAACTCATTCAAGAGGAATCAAGAGGATGAAGTTCAGAACCCGTCACTGGGTATTCGGCTTCAACATCTTTAAAATCTTTGTTTAAATATGAAAATAAATTAAAAAGGGATTGCATGAATTTTGATGTTGTAATAACTTAATAAAGATTTAAAACCTGTTGGTGTATTCCTATATGTTTAATATGTCATACCTATTTTGACTACAAATTATTTTAAAATTTTTTTTTTTGGCCAGTTGCTGTTAACAGATTTCAGGCAAAGCCGGTCGACCGACCTATAAAGCCCCGGTCGACCGACTCTGCCTGAGAAGAAATTTTTATTTCTTTTCTGTTATCGGTCGACCGACTATATGTCCCGGTCGACCGATCTAGCCTGCAGAGCTCTCGGGATAAATCGGTCGACCATGCCGGTCGACCGCTCTATATTTACAGAGCTCTCGGGTTGTTTCGGTCGACCGGACCGGTCGACCGATCGTCGATTTCAGCCCTAATCTGTTATAAATTTCCACTTTTTCTCTCTCTCTCTCTCTCTCACTTTTCTCAGCGAACCGGAGTTTTCCCTTTCCCTCAAAAATTTTCTTTCTCTCCAATCACTCAACCGATCTCAAATTAACTTTAAACCCTCCTCAAATTCCTTCTTCTACTTCCTGATCTTCAGTCTCAAGCCAATCCAACCACAGGATTTGAAGAAATTCGGATTTCTTTGCTTAGGGTTTGAGTTCTTCTCAGTTAAGGTAAAAATTCGATTTTTGATTCAGTTTTTCATATCTTGCTTTGAAATCAACTATCTATTGTCATCAATTCTAGGTTTCTAAGCATCTAGATCTAGCCCTAACTTTGTTTATACCTAAAAATTTCATTTTTCATCATGCCACCTAAACGTTCCCGATCTGAGAAGGGAAAGGAAGTTGCACAACCTTCCTCCTATGTTCCTAGACCCATTCGCCCCTTTCTAAATGATCTTGCAGCTGATCGATACTCCCATCTCTCCACTAGGAATATCAACTCAGGGAGATTTGTTGTTATCCAAGATTTCGAACATTTGAATATTCCACACATTCTGCAGTCCAACAATTTAGTGGAATTTTTGACCATCAAGGAGCAAGTTTACACCTCTCTTGTTCCTTACTTTTATGCTAATTTTGAATTTGATGGTAATCGTATCACATCTAGGGTTTTAGGTAGAGACATCGACCTTTCTATCGGTCGATTTGCTAGGATTCTGCATCTCTCCACTGGTGGAGCAGATGTGTACACCCATGATCTGCATGACTTTGAATTTCCGGACGGTGAGTCTGCGCTCACCGCCTCTACCTTGATCCACAGGGATGACAACCCCGGTCTAGTAAGGAATGAGGTTGTGAGTAGGTACACTCTCACTGCTCAGGTCCTTGCTAAGATTATTTTCTTCAACATTGTCCCCAAGCATGGTGAGTATAGCCACGCTAGGGGTTGCGTACCTTTGATTATCTATTGCCTTCTTCGAGGCATTAAGATAAACTTTCCTAGAGTCATAGCCTCTCACACGGCTTCTGATCAGATTCGCACTGCGGGTAGGAGCTTGCCCTACGGCATGCTTATTACCCATCTTCTTAGGGCTCTTGATTTTGATCTTTCTGCCGAAAGTCCCTCCAATCCTTTGACCAACATCAACGGAGTTGTCCTGAAGATGATGGAAGCTCAGCTGCGTAGACACGCTCCTGTGCAACCACCTATTCCTCCTGTTGGTCCTGGCTCATCTTCTGCACCTGGATCCTCTTCCTCTTCAGCCCCTGTTTTTCCTCCTGAGTTTCAGGCCCTTCTCTCTTCGGAGGTCCGCTCTCAGATCGAGGCGCACCAGGCCTGGGTCGAGAAAGCGCGACGCAGCTATTCGTGCGGAGTTGGATGCTCGTGCCATTCAGGATGCTGCTTTTCGGGCGGAGATCCGGAACAACATGTCTTATTTTGCTGAGTCCATGAGATTCGTGGACGTTCAGTTTCAGGCTCTTTTTACAAAATTTGACATGCTCGTTCCTGACCGACTCCGATTGCTTGTCGACTACCAGCCACCGGTCCTCCTTTCCCTCCCAGAGCACGTTCTTCTGTTCCACCACCGCGCACCAGAGTTGATGGCATGGATCCAGAGGAGGTTGCTTCTTCCTCAGAGGAAGAAGATGGTGGTGACAAGAAGATGGCTGAGGGCTCATCTGAGCATGCCGACGACGAGGAGGACGAGGATGCTGGAGACGATGATGATGCTGTTGAGTGACCTCCCCTTTTGATGATGTCAAAAAAGGGGAGAGTTATTGGGGAGAGCTATCTTGAGAGAGATATTTTATCTTGTAGTATTTGTGTTTGGATATTTTGTGATGGACATGTAGTATTTGTTGTTTGGACATGTAGTATTTAGTTTTATTTTGCTTTGGACATGTATTTTTTTGTATGTGTTGTGGACATGGTTATCTTTTGCTTTTTGGACATGTAGTATTTAGTTTTATTTTGCTTTGGACATGTATTTTTTTGTATGTGTTGTGGACATGGTTATCTTTTGCTTTTATGTATCTCTTATCTATGTCATGTATGAACTCATTTCCTTCATCTATTCTATGACATGAGTATTTGGTATCATTTGTTGGCATTGAAATATGGTGTTTATCATTTACATATGCTTTCCTATATATGCATGTGTTGAGGGGGAGCTTCATTTGAAGTCTCTACCCAAATATTTTTTTGTGATAACTACATATGTTTTTGCCATCATCAAAAAGGGGGAGATTGTTGGCCCAAAGGCCATTATCCCAGTTATTTTGATGATAACAAAACATATTTAGTTATGTATTTAATACTTTTGTTTAAAAGGATTTCAGGTTCAAGAACAGGTTTTTGACGGCTCCGCTAAAAGACTCACAAGTTTGGACGCCGCAAAAAATGAAGATTCCCAAGCTATGCACAACTAGGATGCTTCGGGATCAAGATGATGATGTGAAGATCAAGACAAGATCAAGACGACAAAGAAAACAAGATTTGTATTTTTATTTTTTATTTTAGATATTTTGTCAAAGCTAGATATTAGAAGTAGAGCTATGGGATTATCACACACACACCTCTTAGTTAGGTTCATGGCTTCAAAAAGATTTTCAATTTCCATCTCTAACTTAGTTTTTAAAGTGAACATGTTTGGAAATAAGCTTTTTAGAAAAACAATAGTTTTGGAAAAACACTTTTATGGAAAAACAAGTTTTTATCAAAGGATTTTTATCAAACTATTTTAACATGATAGAAGTATGACATATGCTCATACTCTATGTTTTTACAAGTTCCAAAATTTAACCCAAGACCATAAACCCAAAACCTAAAATTCTGGTTCTGGAAGTTCTGATATTTCAGAACTCACAGTAACCGGTCGACCGACCCGGTCGACCGATGTGCACAAACTGTGCATGTCTATATCAGTCGACCGGTCCGGTCGACCGAGGCAATTTCGTGTTCACAGGATTTTTCGGTCGACCGACCCGTCGACCGCCTGCCCCAACGGTCGGATTTTTGACCGTTGGCGGTCGACCGACCCGGTCGACCGGGCTCTGTCAAAAGTTCTGACAGATCCAACAGCTATTTTTTTTCAGGCTGATTTCTTTTTGGGATTTGATACCTACGATTTTGTGAGGCTGTTTTTGACCCCTATAAATAGAGGGTCACCTCATATTGATAAGACAACTATTGAAAAATAATTGCAAAAGATTTTCACAAGAGCTTTACAAAGAATTCCAATTCCTTTCTTTTACAAAAGATTTCTCAAAGCCTAAATTCCCAAGACCCAACTTGTAGCCTATTCCTCTACATTCTCTCTAGTTTTTGCACACCACAATCCCAAGCTCTACATCTATATCATTGGCTCTAGGATTGTGCAAGTGAGCTATTTTGATCAAGTGTGATCACCTTTCTTATTGAGTGAAGTTGTAGAGGCATCGGCCTCAAGGGAGCTAGTGAGCTTCGGGTGGTGTTGCGGCATCACAAGTATAGGGACAAGTGTGTCCTTGTATTGGCGATCCGGTGGGATCAACGATAGTAGTGCAAATCCTTCAAGTGTGAAGGCGGGGACGGGACGTAGAGCGTGGCTCGAACCTCGGAAACACATCCTTGCGTTTGCGTTTGCTCGAATTTTCTCTCAACTCTACTCCTTTTAATTCTTGCACATTTATTGTTATATTTATTGCAAGTTTATATTTGTGTTATTTGTGTGTTAAATTTTAAATTCCGCATTATTGCCATAATTCATATAGCCATCACCTATTCACCCCCCCTCTAGGTGATTTCACATGTGAATATACCACGTTCATCCCCAATGGAAGGAGAACACACTCCAACCATCATCCAATTGATTCGATCAACGGATCTTGCCATAATTCAACTCGAAAATTCATATTTATATTCTTCATATTCCAACAATCCTCCACAATGAATGGAGATTCAAGGAAATGACACACAAAGAGACTGACTCTATTGTGAGAGGTACTTTAGAAAAGAAACTGCATCAGGATGGGTAAATTAGGTCTTGAACCTTCCATAGCGAAAGCTTTATCGGACTTACTGGCTAATCAGTGAACTAGGTCTTGAACTGTTAGCCGTTAGTGTAAGTCAAGTCAACAAGCTTCACACAGTGACTTTCCAAATCAACTTTGGTTCTCGGTTGTGTCCGTTTTGGCCCTGGACATTCTTGGTTTTAGAGAGTATCTTTAGGGAATAACAGCCTCCATAGAAATTCCCAAAGAGCCGACCCAACTCTATACTCACATAGGTGATCGTCCTATTAAGAGTAGTCTACTCTACTCCACTTGTTTAGTAACAAGATATAGGCATCATTAAAAGCGTTAAGCTTATCCTTAATCCACTTGTAGAAAAGCATTTATGTGCACCTTAGGAATGGATTGGAGTCAAGCTCCCAAGTGCTTACTTGCAGAGTCAATCATAACTAGTTTTTTCTTTTGAACTTAGTCCGTGGGATCTCCAGTCGCTAAGTGAGGTTTCCATTAAGCTGACTCGGTATGGTTAGACTTTTAGACCCATTCCCCTCGATGCGCAGTTTATATGCTCTCCACTTAAACCTTTAGTAAGCGGTTCCGCTAAATTATCCTTTGACGATACAAAGTCAATAGAGATAATTCTATTTGAGAGCAACTGCTTCACGGTATTATGTCTACGACGAATATGTCTAGACTTACTGTGTATATAACATTTTGTGCCCTAGATATAGCTGCTTGATTATCGCAGTGTATACATATAGCGGGCACTGGCTTTTGCCATAATGGTATATCTTCTAAGAATTGTCGAAGCCATTCTACTTCTTCTCCAGCCTTATCTAAGGCTATGAATTTCGATTCCATAGTGGAACGGGCAATACATGTTTGCTTAGAAGATTTTCAAGACACCGCTGCTCCTGCTAGAGTAAATACGTATCCGCTAGTTGATTTTGATTTCTCAGAATTTGCAATCCAATTAGCATCACTGTATCCTTCAAGTACAGGTGGATACTGTCCATATCTCAAGGCATATTCCTTGGTATGTGATACGTAACCCAATACTCGTAGTAGAGCAGTCCAATGTTGATCACTAGGATTACTAGTGTATCTGCTTAACTTGCTTACAGCGTAAGCAATATCGGGTCTAGTGCAATTCATCAAATACATTAGACTTCCGATAATCTGAGAATACTCCAACTGGCGTATTCCAGTTCCTGTATTCTTATGAAGGTGGACGTGTGGGAGAAAAGGATTTGTATTCTCCTTTATTCCATGATCCTTGAATCTTTCTATCATCTTATCCACGTAGTGAGATTGAGATAGACTGATTCCATCTGGTGTTCTGGTGATTTTAATTCCTAAAATTACATCAGCAACCCCCAGATCCTTCATGTCAAAACTGTTGGATAACATTCTTTTAGTGGACTTAATAATTTCAATATTAGTCCCAAGTATCAACATGTCGTCTACATAAAGAAAAACAATGATACATGCATTTTCAACTGTTTTCGTGTAAACACACTTATCGCATTCATTGATAGTGAATCCATCTTTGATCATGACACTATCAAATTTCTCATGCCATTATTTTGGAGCCTGCTTTAAACCGTATAAGGATTTTACCAATTTACACACCTTGTGTTCTTGGCCCTTGACTATAAATCCTTCAGGTTGCTCCATATATATCTCTTCATTTAATTCACCATTTAAAAATGCAGTCTTGACATCCATTTGATGGATATCTAAGTTATGCAATACTGCAATTACAATCAACATCCGAATGGACGTTATTCTTGTTACTGGTGAATAAGTATCGAAGTAGTCAAGTCCTTCTTTTTGTCAATAACCCTTGGCTACTAATCTAACCTTGTACTTATCAATAGATCCATCGGGTTTTAATTTTCGTTTGAAAATTCACTTACACCCAATTGGTTTACTGCCAGGAGGCAAGTTTACCAATTCCCAACTATGATTACTTAGTATGGATTCTATTTCGCTATTTATAGCTTCTTTCCACATTTGTGCTTCTGGGGTTGACATAGCCTCTTTAAATGTTTGAGGCTCGCTTTCAATAGCGTATGCTATGAAATCTGGACCAAAAGATTTTGAGATTCTAGATCTCTGACTTTTTCTTGGTTCAATTTCCGCATTAACAATCGGTTCCTTGGGATTTTCATCCCTGAACGCCATCTCGTGTGTTCTTTTCCCAGAAATCTTATCTGCTTCCCGTTTGTATGGAAAGATATCTTCAAAGAACACAGCATCTCTAGATTCGATAATCATGTTTACATGAATATCTGGTATTTCTGATTTATGAACCAGAAATCTGTAGGCACTACTATTCAAGGCATAACCTCTGAATATGTAGTCCATAGTTTTTGCTCCCAACTTAGTCTTTTTAGGTAATGGTGCCAGCACCTTTGCAAGGCACCCTCACATTTTGAGGTAATGGTAGGAAGGTGTCCTTCCATGCCATAACTCAAATAGTATAAGACCAAGTTTCTTGTGAGGTACTCTATTTAGAATATAATTTGCAGTTAATAGAGCTTCCCCCACAAGTTCTGCGGAGCTTCAGAACTTACGAGCATGGAATTTACCATCCCCTTTAAAGTTCTGTTCTTCCATTCAGCAATTCCATTTTGCTGAGGAGTGTATGGTGCTGTAGTTTGATGGATTATACCAAAATTAGCACATAACTCACTAAAATCATTTGATTCATATTCTCCGCCTCTATCGGATTTTAGAATCTTGATTTTCTTGTTGAGTTGATTTTCAACTTCGGCTTTATATGTTATAAACATATTTATTGCCTCATCCTTACTGTTTAAAAGATACACATAACAGTATCTTGTACAGTCATCAATAAAAGTAATGAAATACTTTTTTCCGCCTCTAGTTGGCATAAACTTCAAATCACACAGATCGTTATGAATTAACCCTAAAGGTTCTATATTTTGATCAATTGAGTGAAATGAATTTTTTGCCAACTTGGCCTCAACACAAATCTCACACTTGCGAATTTCTTCCAATTGAGTTTAGGAATATATCCCAGATTAGACAAGTTCTTTAATGACTTGTAATTTATATGCCCTAATCTAGCATGCCACAAATAGGAGACTCAAGCAAATAAACAGAAGATTTTCTTTATTTATACGCTTCGGGTATAAATACACAAACTTTTTATCTACCACTGCAACGTTGGCTTTAAAAAGTCCATCAACAAGATAACCCTTTCCCACATACATCCCTCCCTTAGTAAGTACAAATTTATCAGATTCAAACACCATTCTAAATCCTTTCTTACTAAGTATTGATCCGGAGATCAAATTCTTGCGGATGTCTGGAACATGAAGCACATCGTTAAGAGTAAGCTCTTTCCCCGATGTCCACTTCAGGATGACCTTGCCCTTTTCTTCAACCTTTGAGGCGGCTGAATTACCCATGAATAGTTGCTCATCTTGCTCTAGTCTTTGATATTCAGAGAATAATAACTTCTCAGAGCAGATGTGCCGGGTAGCTCCAGTGTCTACCCACCAATCCTTATTATTGGTTGTCAGATTCACTTCTGACACTACAGCGAAAGGCTTGGCGATTCATGGTTGGTCAAGTTCGCCTGTGGATGGCTCTTCTTATTCTTCTTGAGACGGCTGCGACATTCATTCGCCTTATGCCCCTCTTTATTGCAGATGTAGCAGGTTCCTTTGAAGCGCATGTTCTTGCCTTCTTGGGCCTTGCCTTTGTACCGCTGGGAAGTCTTCTTCCGCTTTAAGCCTTTGGAAGTAGACGCTTTCCCCTTTGAGTCCTCGATCACATTGGCTTTAGCTTCGTAGGAGTTCTTGCTGCTCCTTTTCTCGGACTTGCGGTTGTCCTCCTCGATACGAAGCCTCACAATGAGATCTTCCAACTTTAGCTCCTTTCGCTTGTGCTTCAGGTAGTTCTTGAAGTCTCTCCACGCAGGTGGGAGTTTCTCCACGATAGTTGCAACCTGAAAAGTTTCAGGAAGAATCATACCTTCGGCTTCTATCTCATGCAAGATAAGTTGGAACTCTTGCACCTGACTGATTACAGTCTTGGTATCCACCATTTTGTACTCCAGAAATCGTCCTACGACTAACTTCTTGATACCAGCATCCTCAGTCTTGTACTTCTTGTCAAGACTGGCCCATAACTTCTTTGCCGTTGTGATGGGACTATAGACATTGTAAAGAGAGTCATCCAGTCCATTTAAAACATAATTTCGGCAAAGGAAGTCACCTTGTGTCCAAGCATCGACTGCAAGGACTGAGTCCCGATCAGTTCCGGGTTCTGGTGGATCTTCCTGCAGGAATTTGGCCAGATGAAGAGTGGTCAAGTAGAAGAGCATCTTCTGTTGCCACCTCTTGAATTCTGTGCCGTCAAACTTTCCTGGCTTCTCCGGCTTCGGTTTAGGAAGTGGAGTTGGCATCAAAGCTTGTAGCTGCATGTTTGGTGCCTTGCTAGTACTATCTTGATTAGTCTCAGACATTTTCTTCAATTTCAAGCAGAACAGAAGTAAGAAACTTCAATCGTAATTGTCTTAAGATTGTTGGTATTTCTGCTTAACAGGAATCAATCTGACAACTATTCAAGATCACTGAAATATCAACAATCTAATTGGCCAGGTCGGCAAATATCAGGTGGGAGATTTTCCGTTCAATAGAACGTTCCTTAATTTAAGAACCACCTTTCAATTTCCTTCCTTGGTTAAACACCAATTAGACTGAATCTAAATCAGTCTCAATATACTATAAAGTATATCCCCTGTATAAAGGACTTAATCCAGTTATACAGTATTTGGAGTGAGGTACGCTTAGAGCGAATCTCCTTAAGACAATTACGTCCCCCGCACCGGTGCTAACGGGATAATGGACGCTGGTTTCTCAAGATACAACACTCCTTCACGGTATTTGGATAGCACTACCAAATCACCGTACGGTCGAACCGTAATCAACCAGTACCTTCACAGGATCGTTGAAGCAGCGGTATAAGGACAAATTTCGGATGAATATTTGCCTTTACTTTGGAGTAGCACCCACTGTTGAGGACGAAGGAAGGTTGAAGAATATTCTTCTTCAGAAGTCCCAGATTCAAACAACAATTCTATTAAAAGAATATGTTGAATTTCCTGAGCCCTCTTTCAGAACGAATTTTGCAGAATCTCCTTTGGAAGTCGCTTCGGATTCTCACTTCTCGCTGGAAGTCGCTTTGGAACTCTACTTCCTAGTTCAGAACGCAGACTTGCTTCTGCTTCAGAACTCAGATAGAAAGAGAGAGAGAGAGTTGTTTCCTGTTGGTTTGTCTGAGAAAGGGAAACCGGAGCGCTATTTATAGCGATCCGGGAGGGGCATTCTGGTCCGTGAATTTCCAACAGTTGCGGCGGTTCAGACAGAACCGTCGCAACCGTTCGGTCCAACCGCCCAACCGCACAGACAGTTTTCAGGCATCCGTTGGCGGGCGGTTCAGATCCAGAGCGGAGTGGGTTTGGTTCGGTCGCAACCCATACCCGCGAGACCCGATTCAAAAAGAACCAGGCCGGGTAGGGAACCCGGCCCCGAACCCGTGCCCGAGCTCGGCACCGGCCGGTCGCCGCCAGCGGCGGCGCGCGCGCGCACGCATGTGCGGGCATAGTTCCCTCCTCTTCGCGCGCGAAAACTCCAAGTACCCAAAGGGCACGCCCTTTGTTCTCAATTTTCTCTATTTATACACCACAAACTTCCATCCCATGGCCAATGTGGGCCTAAATGCTTTTAGTTACCTTTAATCCCATTTTGACTTTGAATTATGCAATCTTTAGACTTGAATATCTCATTCATTCGAAGTCGGAATTGAACACGTGAATATACCACGTTCATCCCCAATAGAAGGAGAACACACTCCAACCATCATCCAATTGATTCGATCAACGAATCTCGCCATAATTCAACTCGAATTCATATTTATATTCTTCATATTCCAACAGTAACAACATGTAAGTAGACAAACGAATAACATTTAAATTTGGCTTTCCAGCTATCAGCTTTTTGCTCACTTATCTCAACCACAATCTTGCAAACAAAAGAATATAAGGAAACAAAGGGGACAAAAATCCCTCAGAACACAATCTATCTAGAGTGTTTTTGTTTATACAATGATCAACTTGGGATCAAAAACTGTTGTCTACTACTGCTGCCGCCGCTGCATCTCTGGAAGACAGACACGAGATTCCTACACTTTTCCTTCTTCTTTGTGTCCTCTGTATCTTATACATTCCTATAGACCACAATGCTTGTCCTCTGGTGGCTGATTATTCACATGAAATCCTCTCTCATACAAGATGATGATGGCGTTTCACCAAGTGAAGAACACTGATGCTTCTTTACAGAACCAGTCCCCTGTAGTAAGAAAAACAACTGATGCAGTGGCTAACTTTATAAAGTCCCGGGAAGAACATACAGTAGCCCACGATGAATCGTATATATCCGAGGGTTCACCATCACGTCAAACCAAAACCTCTCTTCTCTCAGGAGTTGGGAACAAAAGTGCCAACATAACCAAAACCAACAATGAAGAAAGCAATCGCTTGGACAAAAAGATATATGAAGTAATGGTTCTTCCCAAAGGCGACATCATAACATCCGCAAAAGAAGAGATAGGCTCCAACCACAAGCTCCAAAACATGTAACCTGATAATGGATGGCAAAAGATATATATACATAACGCAAAAGGAAAAAGAAAATGACCATATATATATATATATATATATATATATATATATATATATAGACTTGTGTCCTTTTAAAAGGATTTGAGGCTAAATCTTTCCCACTCAAATACCAACATCTGACATTCAAATAAAAGCTTCACTCCGTTGAAGTTGATCTATATTATTTCAAGTATTTAAAACTAAAAATCAAGTATTTTAAATATTTTTTGCCCATGCATTAAGTAGGAAAAAAACGGACGACCTAAATAGTGAGTTTGTTAGTTTAACGGTATAAAACATTTGAAACCTAATAAAATTGATTTGTAGAGGTTTTTAAATGCCTAGATCATAATCAAATGGCCGGATTAAGAATTTGTATGTCTAAAGACATATTTCTAACCAACTCACTACTTTCGACCGTCCATTTGGCCGCTTGATAGATGGCAAAAAAAATTTAAAACACTTGATTTTTAGTTTATAGATACTTGAAATAATATAGATCAACTTCAACGGAGTGGATGTTGTATTCGAATGTCAGAGGGTTGTATTTGAGTTGGAAGGATTCGGGCTCAAATCTTTTTGGAAGGACACAAGTTCATCTCTCTCTCTCTGAAATATATATATATATATATATATATATATATATATATATATATATATATATATATATATATAAAGTGGTTGGAAGAACAGGAAAAGCACAGTGAAGAGGTGATGATTATACCTTTCACCTATTCTGATTCGTGGCTTCTTAGTTGCTTTGACATTCACTTTGTTCTTAAGAGCATCTCCTAGCTTCTCAGTGACCACCCATTCATCAACTCTCCCGGCCTCTAACAAGCCAATAAAGGTTGCCTTTGTTCTGTGCAATGACATAACATTTTCGAAAAGGATCCAGAATACCAGCAAGTGGAGAGATCTGTCACAAGAATGATACATGAAAGTAAAATCAGATGATATGGAATTTAACATTATTGAGCCTCGGAATGTATCTAAGGCACTATCTTCATTGAATTCATTATGGGTGATCAGAAAATAGCTTCATCAAATAGGAGTGCAGGGAAGGAGAAAGGCGACAACAATAAAATAAGAAAGAAATTTTGCCAGAACCTTGGAGTTCCAACAGCATTGAGAAGGGTGATGACGGAAGGTATGTAAATTGCACCCCACTTTGGTATGACAACTTCAGGAACCAATACGGTAGCAGGGATGACCACGCAATAGAACACAAAAGTTACTATATGGGCCACAATCTTCGCACAAAGAAGAAATTGTAGATCACATGAACCTTCTTCAATACAGATACTTTCTGCAACACAACACAACAAACTGATCAGTAACAGCATTAAATCTATTGTCTAATCTCTCCTTTTGACTGACATTTATTACTAACCCTGTTCCTTGATATCTCCATCACCATTTTTCTAAATAAGTTTGCAGGTCCACAAGACCACCTATGTTGCTGATAGCGGTATGCCTCGAGGGTGCTTGGTAGTTCATTCTTGACCTGAATTTGTTAAATCATGAATACAAAAGATAAAATGGTTAAAGTTATTTTGGTTTTCTCAATAGCATTCAACAGTGCTGACAAATTAATTGCTCCCATAATAGAGCAATGTGAGGTGTCCGCGTGAAATATTTTTTTTGAGATAAAACCGTGAGGCAAAAGACCCCGGCGCTTTATTAATAAGACACTTGAAATATTATAACTATCTATATCAATAAATTTGTATGTATGGATCTATATGTATATGTATGGATCTATGCATGTATTATGTATGATACAAGCATGGATTTATGCTACTATCTTAAATGTGTTGGGATTTGGGTCGAACAAATAGTCTCACATCGGCTAGACGTGGGGATGGCCTTAGGAATATAAGGATTTCGGCAACTCCACCTAAAAGGCTAGTCTTTTTGGATGGAGCCCCGAGTCCTTCAATGGGTATCAGAGCCATGCCCCGAACTTAGTCGTGTGTGCGGGTGATGTTCGACGATGTAGATTCCCAATGGGAGACTCTTTGTTCGAGGGGGATTGTTGGGATTTGGGTCGAACAAATAGTCCCACATCGGCTAGACGATGGCCTTAGGAATATAAGGATTTCGGCAACTCCACCTAAAAGGTTAGTCTTTTGAGATGGAGCCCCGAGTCCTTCAAAATGTATCTCTGTGCAATGTTGTCAGAAGCATTGGGGCAGTTAAAGGGACTAGATTCTTTAATCTGTTTGTCCAAATTCTTAATTCTTCTCTGTCCTAGAGTGCAACTCAGGCATCACAATGAGATATTATATTGGGTAAAAGCGTGAGTCTACACTATTTCTATAAGTTGGCTTAGTTGTATAATAATGTTGCATCAGAAAAGACACAAGTGCACAAGGCTGCATGTTATTAACCATGGAAATTGACAATACCTTGAGGTCTCCAAGGAGACAAATTTCCAACCCTTGAGGCTTGCTCGAACAGCCAAATCCATGTCCTCCACTGTGGTTCGATCCTTCCAACCTCCTGCTTCATTGAGCGCTGCGATCCGCCACACACCAGCAGTCCCTGTCAAATGAATCCAGTTAGTAATGGATTTAAAGTCGCAAAAATCAAATAAACCAAGGGTACAGTAAATGATGCAGAAAGGTGCACAAAAGCACAACTTTGGGTATTTCTACTATGAGATAAGCACTTGCTTCAACAAGCTTAAGCTAATAGCTTATTGTTTAACAAAGTATCATGTATGTGAGAATAAACCTAGTCAGAGAATAGCTTCTGGTTTAATGACATACTTTCTACAAGATTTTATATGGAACATGCATGAGAGAATGGATCTAGTCTGAAGGGGGTACCATCTCCACAGTTTGAATCTAGACAGTACTCGGTAACCTCCTCAAGCAGCAAAATGTGCAAGGACGCAATAGTAGGGAATTTTTGACTGATGACCAACCAATCCTTGTGAACATCTTCAAAATATTTGCTGCTGGGTACAAAGTCTGAAGACTTCCATTAGCTATCTATAATATATTTCCAAATTGGACATGACTGGTAAAGGATGCATGCCAGCTCCAACTTGCTTTATGAAGCTACTTACTTGAGAAGTATATCTTTCTCACCCAATGCTATCAGTGAGTCGGTTCGTCGTATATAGTTTTATTTATTTTTGTTCATTAATGTTAGCAGAGAGGAATGTGTTCCAAGCAATTGGTATCGGGTACTATTTTTGTGTTCCTGGGGACCACAAATTTAGATAAAATATAAAAAAACCATTGAGAAATCGGAAATTTTGGCCAACTGACAATCAATTAAAAAGGTGAGCACACCGGCACACTGCAAGTTTGTAGTTTAAACTGTGCCATACTTAAGATATATGCGAGCAATTTATATTTATCATCTGTTAGTCATAATTAGGCAATTAAAGATGACAGAAACTCACCATTGAAACCGAAGAAGGCATAGGTGGAGGATCCAACCTCTTGTTCTACTGTGAAGTGGTAATCAAGGGACATCTCCTGCATCCTCGTCATGAGACACTCATCCGAATTCACTGGAGAAGAAATTCACAAGTTAAGAGCCCTGAATTACTTAAATGGTATTTGAGGGACAAGAGAAAAAGAAAGAAAAAAAACCTAGGAGAGCAATGAAATTAAAAGCATAGAAATTATCAAGCAGAAAAAGAAAGAAAGAAAGTAAATAAATAAAAGCATTAGGTCCTAGCATGGCAATAATAACATAACAAGGGTGGCATTAATCTCCATCAAATATGAGTAGGTAGATGTGGTAAGTGAAGAGCAGAAAGGCAAGGTTAATGGTCCAAAGTTGAGTGATAGATTGGAATAATGGTGTATCATTATCACCACAAAGAAGAATAGAGGAAAGAGCAGGGAGGTCACAAATCAATGAAGAATGGGGATCATGGAATTAGGCAGGCCACATGGGTGATGGAATGGGGGCCCATAGATGATAGGATAGAGCACGAGAGAGAGAGAGAGAGAGAGAGAGAGAGAGAGAGGATGCAGAGTAGTAAATATCTTAAGAGGATTGGATTGCTTTGCTTGCGCTTGCAGCTTGCTTCATCTTCATGTGACTGGACTGGAGCCTAATCGATCAGAATTACAAATGGCAATTATTTATATACGTAAAATATTATGTGTGTACAGCTACAGCGTATTTGTTTAGAGAGGGAGTGAGAGTGAAGGGATCTAGATGCAGTAACATTATAGATAGATAGATGATGCAGATTGCACGTATCATATTAGACATACGATAATTAATTGCACATGGCAGCAGACCAGGGCATCTGTGGGGTTTGGTGGTGTTAAATTACAAGGAGTTGCAGCTACAGTGCAGTACTAGTACAAACAAACAAACTAACTTGAGATTTACTACTAACTAATAATACTAGTATAGTATAATATGATGCTTATTCTACAACTAGATCTTTAGTCTTTGTGTTGACTTGTTTGCAATTAACAAATTGATTAATTAATAAAAGTAGCTGCGCGCAAATAATCTGATCAGTTTAGTAGCATAACTAAGGTTCAACAGCTGGAGGAGGGGGTGATGGACCTAGCTGGCCTATCTTCTTTAAAGACGGTGCTATTTGGCAGTACGCAGCATGTATGCATGCATACATGTAATTGTACATACACACACTTTGGGAGGGTAGATTAACCTGATAATTAAGTTGATGGTGGTAATTGGTGATTCAGAAAATACCCTTGTAATTGTCCCGATGATGATGGATGGCCCATTGTTTGCTTGCTTGTCCACAATATCCCACTCCTTGCCTTGTCTCCGCAAATATAAGCCACGTGAAGGAAAAGAGAGAGAAGAGGGGGGAACACACGCTGCACACGTCCGCTCTATTCGCTTCCAGAGAGCTCCTAACCGTCTCTGATTAATTAATTAGTTGGGTGATGATTACTACTTCCCCGACATAGCTGTAACTACTATACATTAAAGAAGAAGAAGAAGAAGAAGAATGCATCATGGCTGCCTCACATTGCAAAGGGAAAATAAATTGAGAAAACAAGTTGGGTGGGGATTAGTTAAGAGGCGGGGCTGTTCCCTTTTCGTTCGCGGGAAGCTTCGGTCCAAACAAACCCAAGGCAAACCTCCGTAATTTTCCACCTACCCAGCCCAGCATTTAATCAAACTACGTTATATTCCATCAATTTATATTTTATACAGCAGCAAATATTGAAAGTAGAAGCAAATTCGGAATTTTTTTCCTTTAAACCTGGGCATGCCATGGCCAACACCATCTCATCTCATGTATTAAATTAACTAAATCAAAGAAAGTAGTAGTAGTGGGTAATTAATTATTGTAAATAAAGGATTAATAGTTGTCGGCAGCTCTATTATTTTTTATTATTATTAATCAAAGGCATGGGACTGCATCTGGAACAGGTGAGGAGCCATAATAATAAGTGATTGCTGAGAGAAACGAATGAAATTCCCAAAACAGTGGCGGGCCTCTCACTGTGTGCTCTTCTGGCAGTGCAATTGCAATTATAAAATCTTGGTATCCCAATCTGCTCTGCTGCAGTATCCTAAATCTTCAGGGCGTCGCTTTGCTTTATATGTTGTTGAGTTTGTTTTTCAGAAGAAGGAAAAGGACGGGGGCAGAATAAGCAGAAGAAATCAATCTAGAAGCAAAGTTAAAAGCGTAAACAAATAAGGACGTAAGGATGAGGATTGGGTGTGTGCCATGTGTCCGCCCTCTTTTTCACCGCTCACCAAAACTAGTCATCTCATCTGATGATGTGTTTGGCAGCAGCAGTCAAGTGAAGTAATAAGTTATCAATGCAGCTTTTAGACTAGCTGGAGCCTATACATACATATATTATTATCATTTCATTAATAGTTATCAAACTAATATATATATATATATATATATATATTATATAATATATATATATATATATATATATATATATGCATTTAACATGGGTTTATTACTAATCATACACTGTCAGCAATCACTAATCACTATACCATGTCTATTATATATGCATGTATGTACTCGAGGAGGCTGAAAGAAAGCACTGATTGATTATGTGTTATTTACTGAAGATTAAACAGGACGAATGAAATTGTTATTTACCAAATTTCCATCGTGCCTGAACGAGACCAACTTCAGGGTTGCGAACCAGAAAAGGAACGGCGCGCCAGAGGAAGTCAGGCTCGGGCTGGAAGTCTGCATCAAAAATAGCGACGTAGTCGCAGTGCTTGACGTAGCTGTGCTTCATGCCTTCTTTCAGCGCGCCCGCCTTGTAACCCTTCCTGTTGTCCCTAATCTCGTATTTAATGTTAATCCCTTTGCTTCCCCATCTCTGGCACTCCATTTCCACCATTTCCTACAATTTTTTTAATCACTATTATATTAATCTCTAATATGTTAATCTCAAATATTCAATTCTCAAATTAGAAACAAGAAAAAAAACTACCCGAACCTCAATTTTATTCAATGGACAAAAAAAATAGTAATTGACACAGTTATTAGAATTTGCAATTAAACAAATAAAACAGTGATCTTTTTTTTCCCTACCCCTGAGAATCAGGTACACAGTAACTGCGAGGGGAGAAAGAAAGACAACCCAGTGTGACAAGAAAAAGTAATAAGAGAGAAATTAAAGAAATGGAATTCTGTAGGTTTTAATCTTTAGTTATCTTTAAGCATGATTATTACCTTATGATTGGGTCGGTGGAATCATCAAGCACTTGGATGATGATCCGATCGGACGGCCATGAGAGGCACAAGCAGCTCCAATGGAGAGTTGATACACCTGTTAACATCAAAAATCAAACCCACAGAATGGAACAATCAACATCTCCACATATCTCCATCCATCCATCGAATCGCAAACACGGAAGACAACAAAAAGAAATTACAAGAAGAAGAAGAAGAAATTGAGAAGGAAGAAAGAAGTAGGGGGGTG